>PVJH01008563.1:0-76881 GCA_004026705.1 Nesogale talazaci | reverse complement strand
TGGGGACCTAAGGTCCACTGGTGGGTAATTGGTCATCCCTTTACAGGGGAGACACGGGGAGGTGACAGACCAGTCGGGGGGCAGCCAGGCAGTGATGATGCATATGAGTTTCCTCTGGTTCCTGAAGCCTTCCTCCCTGTCCCCCAACCATCATGGTCCCAACTCTACCTTGCAAATCCAGTGTGACTGGAGAAGTCACACTGGCACAGAGGGGAGCTGGAGATATGGGGAAACCAGGATGGATGGGCCCCTTCGGGTCAATGGTTAGATTGGAGAAACTGGAAGGGTGAACAGAAGGGGGGTGGGATCCAACAGCAAGGATATATACACAAGCTCTTATTTGAAGGATGGGCATCAAAGGAGTGGGTTGGGGGAGAGGTCAGGCAGAGTACGATATGACAAAACAATAACAATGTATAAAGTATTGAAGGTTGGAGGGGAGGAGAGACCAGGGGAAGAGGGGAAGGAATGGAAAAGCCGATACTAGGGGCTTAAGGGAAAAAGGTGGACGATTGGAGAACAATAATAGAAGTGGACATGTGAGGGTGCTTGATGAGTATGCTTATTTATATATTGTGAAAAATGATGTATGAGCCCCTAATAAAATGATTGGGAAAAAATACATAGAAAAATTATATTATTGTTTAAGTCCATCATTCCTGGGATTTGATTAAGCATCGTCATATCATTCCATTGCCGAGACCTTTAAAGATAGTCTGTCTGTACTTTCCTATGGGACCTCACATGATTTTACCTGGTTGTGTCTACTCGTTCATAAGATCTTCACTTAAAATGAGCTCGTCTCTTTGGGCAAGATCAATTGCCTTAGATTTTCTCTGTACTATGCATAATGTGAGAATGTCATCAAATGATAGATAAGTGCTGAACTTACTTATAATAATAACCAAACAATAGTAATCAAAACGAATGGGTTCTATTCACCATAAGTTAAGTGGGTAAATTAAACTTTTAATATAATCATATACTTGACATTTCATTCTGAAAAGGTTATTATAAACAATTGCACTATTCACACCCTCCTGATAATAAATTACTTTATAGAGAGTATGTATGAATAGCCCTTATGGAAAAAAATCTCTCTGATACACTCTCCATTTACTGACAATATGCACTTTTTTTTGTATAGAGTAACTTCCTGGCAGGTCTTTTAGGTTTTGAAGAGCAGAAAATAAACCATCCACTGACCTTTAGAATCTAATACACTAATAAACACAGACATACATTATAGTATTTAAAATAACTATTTTAAAGGAAACTTTATTTATATACATTGTAACTTAAGCTGAAAACTTTTAAAATATGCATAAAGTATTATGTAGCTTCTGCATTAGCTAATTCACATTTCTATTTGAAAATGTCATTCTAAATAAAACATTGAACAGTCTAATACTCACAATAAAATGTACACAATAACTTTTCACATATGAATTCACTTTAACAAAATAATTTATTGAACAAGATATTGCATATGTGAAGCTTCAATTTATTAAAATGTATACCCTGGTGTAATTCTTAATGATTTAAATCTACAGCAGTCAAATTATGGAAGACTAAGACAGTTCTACTGTGGTCTCACATACTTTATCCATATTATCAGGAGAGACCAGTACTGGAAGGAGATGTGATGCTTGGTAAAATATATTGTCAGTGAGGAAAAGAAAGCAAAGTAATAATAATTTATAAATTATCAAGGGTTCATGAGGGAAAGGAGGGAGGGGAAAGAATGAGGAGCTGATACCAAGGGCTTAAATAGAAAGGAAGAACTTTTAGAATGATGAGAGCAAGGAATGTACAAATGTACTTGACATACAATGGATACATGTATGGACAGTGATAAAAGCTGTATGAGCCCCAATAAAATGATTTACAAAAAAAGAAAGAAAGGCCCCTGATAAGCTCTTTCAGCACTGGGCTCAAATCTAACAGTTATAAGGAGTTTCCAGAAGGGGTAGTGTTTTGTTTTGTTCTACAGAGTCAATATGAGTTGGCACCTAACAAGATAAACAACAGACTCGGGGCTGAGCCCCGGTGGCATAAGTGGTTGAGTGCAGGACTGCGGCCCGTGGACTTGGCAGTTCAAATCCAGCGGCGGCTCTCAGGAGCAGCACTGGGTAGTGCCCACAATCACCAAAGGCATTGATGCCCCCCCCCCCCAAAAAAAAACCCAAAAAACAACAGACTCAAATTATGACAAGAAGACACATTCATCCTATGCCGTATTGGTGTCATGTTGAAATCTTTATAGTCTCTGGCATTTTAATATATTCTTCTGTGTATGTAGTTAATCACAATGTTTTCTTAGATATACTTCTAGCTATATGAATTGAAATAGAATCAATGGCAGTGAGTTTGTTTGTTTTAATTTTATACTCACAATTTTAGATACCATGTTTCCAGTTTTCTTTTTGGCACTTGCATTCGATTCATCTTAATAAACTACTCTACAAGCAGCTAAAATTCAAACACGACTGAGGCTGTGTATCCCATCACCCTACGTGCTATTGATTCTCATGTTGAGCTACTTCTCCTTCTGTCTACATTTGCCATTTTTCTTCTGTTCGAAATTTGGAGTCTTCTTTTTCTTCTTCAATATAAAAAGAGACAACTTTCTATTTATTTGTAATTCAAAAAGTAACTTAGAAAAATATTTCCATTTTACTCAGATCTGTTCCATTTTCTCTAACCGCTGATAGACTTTTTTAATTGCTTGGCATAATATCTTTTAATTATCTACAATTTTTCCTTATTTCCTTTTACTTTACACTCTGTCCAAAATTAACTGCAGTTTTCTCCAAAAAGAGAGAACTGTGTTTCCTTATTTTTTATTGCCAAGCTTATTTCAAATTTCTCACAAGGACTGGGAAAAAATGTAATTACTCTCTTGTTTCAGATTTTCAATTTCTCAAAAATAAAACTTGGTGTAAAAGCTGTTCACTTTTACACTTTTAAATTGTCAGCATCTTCATTAAGCTCGCATTAAAATCTCTTATCTGTACTTTATCATCAATCCCTTAACTAATTTTCTTACTTTACTTCTTAATCAGCTGATTTCTGTCTTTGCAACCATAAGCTATTCTTCCATGAGCCAAAAGGTAAGTGTCATTATCTGTTAGGCATTTGCCTGCACGGTTGCTAGGTGGTTGATCGGCTAGTTTTGTGGGAGTCAGTTGGTTGGTTACTTGGTTGGTGGTTGACTTGTGGTTGCTAATGTGCTTTCCATCTATTTATCTATTTATCCTGACTTCTCTTTATTTTCTCTCCAGTACTTTGTTATTAAACATATAGTCAAACAACAAATATTTGGTATAGTCTGGAGTTGCAAACACATTCTGAATATTCTTGACCTCTCTGGGTTTATCTGGTGCCACTACCTCCCCTATTCACTGTACCGCAATATCTGTTTTTCTTTCTATTTTATTACATATGAAAAACAGTGTGTTTTTCATCTCTTGGACCCTTGAAAACACATATTCATGCTTTTCGTGCAGAGACTCTTTGCAGACAAATTTTGCCTTCCATACGCTTCCCTCTCTTTCTTTACACTACTGGCCTTTATCATCTTTCAGAGTTTAATTTAAATACTGTCTTTAAAGTGAGGATGTCAGTGGCCTCCCTGAACAAACTTCATCCATTATTTTTCTATTAGATGTGCTTTGGTTTATTTATGCTTCATAAGATTTTTTGAATGCATATTTATTTGCTCACATTTTCTTTAAATCTTGGCAGTATATATTTGTAGATGCATTCATTTGATTAAATGTTAAATATTTACATTCTAAATTCCATTAGAGCAGAAACAGGTACCAAAAAGCCTATCACAATGCAGTTAATATAATACACATACTTAACACATGCTAAATAAATGATTAAAATATTAAATGACTTGACAGATGAGTGACTATCAATACCCAATACTGAAAGCTTCCTGTGTACATATAATTTGAGATATGACTTTGAAATATAATGGAGCAGTTCAATTTTTTCACATATGGTGTGGTAATACATCAAAATCAACTAGATAGTAGTTTGTTTTTTATTCGATATAATATGCAAATATTATTATGGAAGCTTTAAAAGTAATGTATGTGAAACTACCTTATAAAAAAGTAATCCTTGTACCAATGTTGGCTTAAATTAATATATTCTGGATTTTGTAAAAATAGATGAGATGAGGTAGTAACACTGATATCATGAAGCACTTACTGTAGGTACTCATGTATTAGTCGAGGTTTTTAGCACATTTTTAATGCAGTTTTTGTGGTAAAATTAGGTGCCTCTGCTAATATTTTGGTAGGCTTGCACTCAATTGCATATGGTACTTGATAAATTTATTTCACATATGAATAGTGTAGATTTTATTAGAAGGATCTCTGTTAATAGATAGTCATGTTCTTATTCTTACACAGAGTAATTATAAATAATTCCCCATGTTTCTTTATGTTTTTAAATTGAATCATCAAATTGACATTTAGTCTTTCTTCTCCCCATGCCTTTTAGTATCCAGCTTCCTTCTGAGTAATCAGTGTATTTGCCTACCCTACCAGGTGCCCACCAGGGTGCCTTCTTGCAAGAGTAAGTAGAGGCTGACTCAAGCAAACTTTCATGGATTCTTGTCATGCTTGAATTTCTCATTGTGATTTGCAATGATATTAAACTTAAAAAATTAAAGTTACCTCCTGCAGTGTTAATTCGTTTAAATCAGATCAAGAACAATGACAACAAACAAGTCTTAACTACTGGCTTAAACCCAGAGTCATCTCAATCAACATGGAAGATTTCTTTGAAGTAGGTGAATTACAGCTCAAAGAGACCAGGCAGAGAGGCATAAGTGTACAGTGAGCCTGCATGCAGACCTGCCCTAGTTCACTTCATCACAACAGTGGCAGAAATATTGCTAGTCCCACACAGTATCTTTTTATTGCTTATGAGCATTGTAATTTTGAGTGAGTTCAATATTCTAACATGACCTTTAACAAGTGCTACCGAAACAAGTCTTACATCCAACGATGTAAGTTCTGAATAATAGGCAATGAATATGTTTTGATCCAGTCACAGTCCATTAAATAAATGGGTTAGGGTGTCAATGAAAGAAATATCAGATGTTTTACACATTGTTAAAAAAACAAAGCACACATGCACAAAACAACCAAGGCTCCTTAAAAAAAAGCAACCAAAGAAGAGAAGATGAACTGTTTCCATTTCTAGATAAAATACATAACCAGAAATTTGAGATCAGTAAAGTCACATTGTTCAACTATAGTAGCACCACTCCTATTCAGAATTTTAGGAAGTTATGAAATTTCCCTCTACTAAGGAGACATAGATTTATGCACTAATGAGTTCTTTATTTTTGTCACTTCTTTCAAACCCTCTCTTGTTGCACTACTATGCCCTATTCAATGTCCTTTTCTTTCCTTTTTCCCCATATAGTGCATTGCTTAGTAATAGTGTATCTTACCAGCTGACATATAATGGCAAATAAAACATGGGCAGAAGAGAGGACAAACACAACACAATTCTTCAACTCCCCAGCCTTTCTCTTGTTTTCTAAAATGAAAATATTGTTGAATAAAGCACAAAGTAAGTCAATCAAAGAGAAGAGACATAACATAAGGTGATAATTTTCTGATAGATTATTGAGATTTAGGCTTTGCTTGGTGCTATAGTATAACTTGTCCAAGTCTTCACGCAGAAGAAAAGAGAAGAATAAATTAACATATAAGAAATTGCAATATAAACTAGTAAAAAAGGAAGACAGCATTGCAAATATCTGGAAATATCTGCAACAGATATTAAAAGAAATTACTTAAAGGTGAAATGACTTGAAGTTAGTTCACATTAAGAGTATTACCTTGTAAAATCCAGTAAACATGACAAAGATTAACTTGAAATAACTTAAATATCATACATATAGTTTCATAAATATATTTGGGGAACTGTGTATCTTGAAGAAGGAGTATTTTACATACTGCCTTCAAGCTGTTCATGCTGTTGTTAGGTGTCATTCAAAATGAATAGTGCTCCAGTGAAGAGTGACTCTACGCACACCAGCACAACCACTATCCAGCACTGCACGCTCCTCACAATTGTTCCTCTGCTTGAGCCCATTATTGCAACAACTATGCTCACCTAGCTCAGTGAAGGGGGTTTTCTCCTTTTGACTGCCACTCTACGTTGACAAGTGCAATGTCTTTCTCTGCTGACTGGTCTCTCTTGACAGTATGTCCAAGATAAGTATGACAAAATCTACTCATATTTCCCTCTAAAGAGAACTGTTTCTATGCACCTTCTGTGTTAGTTCGGGTAAACTAGAGAAACAAATTCATAAACATGGCTAAGGGAAAGGTTTATATATAAGAGAAATGAAATATTGAGAAAGCATCCCAACCCAGTCCAATCCAAGATGATAAGTCTGATATTAGCCCCTATGTCCAATGCAAGTCTATAAAGTCTCCTTTTGACTTATGAAGCATGTACAATGAAGCATGTACCAGGACAATCACAGGTCAGTGGGTGGAGAGTGTGTCTGGTGGCAGTAGAAACAGAAGTATCCCGGTGCTTCCAGGGGTCTCCCCATGGCTCCTCGTTTCCAGGGCTCAGTGTCCATCAGCAGCATCCAGTGGTGGTAGAAGCATTTCAGTGCTGGCAAGGGTCTCCCCATGGCCTCCCAAGCATCTCAGTACTGGTAGGAGTCTCCATGTGGCTTCTTCGACCCAGAGGTTTGGTTCCATCAGGGTAAGCCCATGTGCCTTCTCCTCCAGCTCCCCCAGTCTTCAGGAATCAGCTTCTGTCAGCATGCCATCATCTCATCTTGTTAGTAGTTCATCTCCAAGGAAATAAGTCAACTCTCTCTTCTCTGATTGGGAAATACCACGAGACTTGGCAGAATTTCCAGGAGAAAGCCATGCCCCCATAAAAGCTTCACTGGCTATCTCCAGATTGACAGGCTAGACTACTCCTACACTCCAAGTTATGAAATTGGTATCAAGTACATGACTGTCACACCTTACAAGATAGATTTGCTTGTCCTCTAAGAAATTCATGGTACTTTCAATAATTTTCACCAAGACCATGATTCAAAATAATCAATTCTTCTTGTCTTCCTTATACAATATCAAAATTTCATATGTTTATGAGGTAATTAAAATGCCATGGTTTGGGTCATGTTCACCTTAGTACTCAAAGTGATAGCCTCATTTTTCAATATCATAAAGGGGTTTTGTGCAGCATATTGACATAATGTAATGTGTTATTTGATACCTTGTCTGCTAAGTCCATGAGCACTGATTGTGGATCCCAGCAAGATCCTTGAAAACTTTGATCTTGTGTCCATTTAACATGCTTCCTAGTGATCTAGTTAAAAGGATTTTAAGCTCTTCCTAATTAAAAGGAAGTAAGTTCTTCCTTACTTTGGTTTGTAATCCACAATGATGGCTGCAATTTTGCTGCTATCATCCAGTACTTCAAGTCCTCCTCAGTTCTAGAAAGCATGGGTCTGTCATTTGCTTACAGCAAGTTGTTAATAAGTCTGCTTCCAGTGATGGTATTTCATGTCTCTTCATCTAATCCAGCTTCATTGGTTGATTCCCTCACAATACAGATTGAATAAATATGGTTAAAGGACAATTGTGGCACATACCTTTCCTGATTTCAAACTATGCACTATGTCTTTCTTCTTTCACATACTGTCTCTTGATTTATATATATTTTCTGCAGAAGCATAATATATATTTCTGAGATTCCTATTCTACCCAAAGATATCCAAAGTTTTTTTATGGGCCACATGGTCAAATATATTGGCATAGTCAGGAAAACACAAGTGAATATCTTTCTGCTTTACTTTGCTTTCAGCCAAGATCTATCTGACATTAGCAATGACATCTCTTGCATTGAGTCCTCTTCGGAATCTGACTTGAATCTTTGTCAATCTATTGCTATAATAGTGTTGGTTGACATTCAGCAAAATGTCATTTTCATATGATATCTATGGTTATTTTCTATAATTTGAGCATACTGTTGGGTCACTTTCCTCTGGAATGAGTACAAATATGGCTCTCTTTCGGTCAATTGGCCAGGTAGCTTTCTCACAAATTTCCTGGCATAAACCAGTGCATGCTTCCAGAGCTTTATCAGCTGTTGAAACATTTCAGCTCTTGTTCCATAAGTTCTTTGAGACTTGTTTTTGCCTAATACTATCAGTGCATCTTGGGCTTCTTTGTTCAGTACAATTGGTTCTTACTCAAATGCTGCCTTCTGAAATGGTTCTTTAAGAATAGTGACCCTGTATCTCTCATCTTCTTATAATGCTTGCTACATTCATCAATATTTTGTTCATAGAATTTCTCAATATTTCAACATCAGTATTGAAGTTTTTCTTTCTTTTTAGAATATACTTCTACCACTCATTGGGTCCTCTGTCGTAAGTATTCAAAGCAACAAATCTATCCTCTATATGTTTTTGAAATTCAGATAAAATAGATATAAGGTCATATTTTTGGTATGATAATTAGATTTATTGTGCCAACTTGGCCAGTGGGGAAATGTGGACAGAGATTAATTAGGTCGCAATTTGTTGGAAGTCAAAGAAACAAATGGCTCTCCAAGGCCTGCCTCCGTCTTTCTTGCTCTGTGGTGATCAGACCAGTAAGCTGCTATAGTTATTTCTCTACCTCCACCTGTGTGCTACAATATGTCTGTGCCAGTTCAACCAATAGATTGTTGAGGCTCTGTTGAGCCCCCACCCCACCCCCCGTTTCACCATGCAGCTGGTGCATACATCTCTTGACTTTCAGGCTGGTGGAACCTGTTGCCTTGCATTGCTGGAGCTCAATATCCTATCCAGACCTGACTTACTAAGCTCCTGTGCTACTGACTATTGCTGACCAACCCTGCTGTCTGGTGCTTTCCAGGAGACTGCCTGTTTTACCTAAGGGAAGACTCCACTTTCTGCTTCCTTGACCTTGGACTAAAGCCTCATCTATGATTTGGCTTTAAATAGCCTGGTGTCAATTTCAAGATTAAAATGGAGGGGTGGAGTCTAGCCTGTTGATCAGATCATAGCCAGTGAGGCCTCTGTGTGGAAATAACCTTCTCCTGAGGATTCTGGGAATTCCTGACTTTCTCCTGAGAGGTGGGAGACACTCTCTCAGCTCACTCCAAGAGAGACATTGCAGCTGACAAGATAGATGGAACTACACTAGTGCCCTGAGCTGGAGGAACCAGTTGGAGATCCCATGGAAATGGGATGATGGCTTAGACCCTCAGAGCTGAAGGAACCACATGGAGGAACCATATGAAGGAACCCCATGGAACCCCATAGAGATACACACCCACACACATACACACACTCATACAACCTCTGACCTGGCTTTAGCTGATAACATTGAGTTTCTCCATCATCTCATCCACACATATACTCTGTTTGTGCATTCTATCTGGTGAAATCCACATGTGCAGTCTCTATTTGTTTGCTGAAAAAAAATATATTTCCATTGAACACAACATTGGTCTTGCAAAATTCTATCATATGATCTCCAACTTCACTTTTATCCACAATAACATATTTTCTAATTATTGCTCCCTCTTTGTCTCCAACTTTTGCATTTTAGTACCAATAATTATCAATTCATCTTAATTGCATGTTTGATAAGCTTCTGATTGAAAAGACTTTGATAGAATTCAACTTATAATCAGTGGCTTTCATACTTGATGCAGAAAAGAAATAATAGTTGTATTGATTGGATTTCTTTGAAGGTTATTAGATATAATCCTATCACAATGCCATACTTCAAAAATGATGTGGAAATTTCTTTGTTGACAGTGAATTCTATGCCCTTCTTCTTGTGTTACATCTGAAAGAGTAAACTATGTTATTTTATTACACATAATGTCTAATACCAATACATTTCTGCTCACTAATTCCTTGGACCTTGATCTCTATGCATTCCATTTAATTTTTGACTACTTCTGATTTTCCTTGATTCAAAATTTGTGCATGTCACACTCTGATTATTAGATTTTTGCATTTTTTATATTCACATGATTTGTGCCCCATCAGCAAATGAAGACTCCTGAAGGCTTTCACAAGCACGACTCCATTCAAGACACCATGATCCACTCTACTTTGAGAAAGCAACTTCACATCCAGTAACTCTGAGCAATCAGCCCCTCCTCTGGCACTGTCTTGAACAATGTTTTGCATGCATTTGTTAGGTTTTCAGAGCCTGAGAGTGTGCCTTTGCTATGCATAAGATTGTTAGTGGCTACTTCCTCAGAAGATAGCAAAGAATCCCTTTTCTGTAATATATTCTTTGTTTCGAAGCTCTGCTCAAACTTGTTCACTTTGAGTGAACCTGCTGACATTTGAAATACCTAGGACATAGCTTCTAGCATCACAGCAACACAGAAGCCGTCACAGTACAGCAAACTAAAAGAGAAGTGGTAGCCATTAAGCTAACTACCCTATTTTGTGTAAGAATATAATTGATCTACCTAGGACTTCAATGGCTGAATATTTTGAAGTAGCACTAGATCTTTCTCCTTATCAAGTGGCTGATTAGTTTTGTAATATCCCCGCAATCAATACCAATGTAACCACCTTGCATTAATTAACCTGAGTCTAGCCATTTTGTACTGACACAAGTCTGGTCGATTAGCAGATCCTATAATTCCTCTTGTCATTGCTATTCCTGAAACAGCTGGGAAATTGCGACTGATTTTTGAAGTTTCTGATATGTGTGTCTAAATGTTCCAAGTTCCCCTTTTCTCCATATATTGAGTCACCACCTGCCAACTATAACTTTGCATCTAAGTTCCCCTTTTATCTATACCAGTGGTCAGCAACCTATGACCATCAGGTCACCTAGTGAGACACTGGGGAAATTTTAGTGACCCACTAAACAATTATTAATTATGACAATCAGTAGGTATTCTTCCCAATGAATTAAAGTAGGCACTTTTAACTTATGGCGATAGCCAGTGGTAGAGGATGATCCCTGTGGTATGGTGCGTTCAATTTGATGAAACAGCCTGTCAATGGCTGTCTTCTTAGAGATGGTAGAACAAATGAAAAGCAATATGTGTAGTTTGACTTGAATGAGATAGATCTCTTTGGACTTGTCTGTGGATGAAAGTACTGACATAAATAGCATTGCAAAACTTGCCATAGTTATTCGTTATGGAGCTATTGATTCTCCAGTTATTCATGTAGAGTTAGTTGTGTGTACTTTCACCAATGTTAGGTACTATAAAAGGTATTGACATTTGGAAGAAAGTTCAAGAATTCCTTAATGGAAATGTTTTTGATTTGAAGAAAAAATTATTTTCTGTCACAACTGATGGGGCTCTAGCAATGTTGGGAAAACATGCTGGATTTGTAAACCTATTGCAGCAGGGACTTGGAAGACCACTACTTTCATTCCACTGTATAATTCATGAAGAAAATCTATGTGCAAAAACCTCCTTGAAACAGTAAAATGAAATGATGAGTGCAGTGATTGAAATTACTAACACAATTATAGATCATTCTAGCTTGAATCACAGAAAATTTAGGACATTTTTAGAAGAAATTGAATGTGAATATAGTGATTTATTAATGCACAGTGAAATGTTCTGATTAAGTAGAGGGAAGGTTCTAAATCGTTGTGTGGAAGGCACTGATGCAATGGAAATATTTATGAGTGAAACTGGTGAGTTTCCCTTGGCTAAAAGATAAAAATCGGCTTCTTACATTAAAATTCTTAGCAGATATCACTAATCATTTCAGTGATTTAAATTTGTGCCAAGGAACAGATAATTCTCAAACTTTATGAAGAATGGAAAAGTTTTCATTTTAAGATAGTTCTATTCCAGGGTGACTAGGTGTAACAAACATTTAAATATTTTCCTTTAGTAAAAACTCATTAATTACAAATGCAGATGTAAATATGCTTGAAACTGACATAGATGTCATTGAAACTGAATTTGAAACCTGATTTCAGAAGTTTAAAGTCCATGGTCTTATGTTTAATGTTATAATAAAGTCTGATGAAATGGAAGACAATGTGTTGGACCTACAAAATTTCAATTTTTTTGAAATTGAAAACCTGGGTATGGACCTAATTGACTTCAAAAACTCAGCAATAGGGACAAATTCAAGGCTTTAAGAAACAACTTTAAGCCACTGATGAAAATTGCTTAAGCATGATAACTACATATCGGGCATCACTTCCTTCCAAGATTTCTTCAATAAAGAAAGTTGGGTTCACTTTACTATCAGCTTTTGTGTCCATTTACTCATGTGAACATGTATTTTCCCAAATGAAATACATTCTCAATTCATTGTGAAACAAGTTATCTAATGAAAATAAAGAACCATGTGTTCTTTTAAAAACAACAAATTAACACCCAAATATCTCAAAACTTACAGGCATAATAAAACAGCAACAAGGAAGCCAAAAATAGAATATAAATGAAAAAGAAAGATATTCTCAATAAAACCAAATCAGTGTATTAAAAGATTATCAAACATTCTTAATTAAGTGGGGGCTCATTTAATTTACATGATGTTTACTTTTCTGCTAACATTTCATGATTTCTTTCAAGTTGTACATATAGAGTTGATCATAATAAATTTACAATTCTACATTTGTGTATTGGATTATCCCATCTGTATAATGTTTTTATTTTCTGTATTCTATGATAATGTTGTAATGTAAAATAGAAGCAATGTGACCCATGAGCAAGCATTTTTGTGAAAATAAATAGAAAAATGACTCACTTGAAGAAAAAAAAAAACGTTGCTGGCCACTTCTCTAAATCATGTGATACCCCATGCTCCCTATGCCTTGTTTCGTCCATTGTATAAATGGGATTCAGATTCCCTAGGTGGGAGGTGGGCACTAGAGACATATCATCAATTTCTCCTTATTGGCATCAAAGTTACAACTGAAATCTACAAATTTGAGTAAGCCTGTTGAGGTAGTCGAGGAGTCCATTGGAGCTTCTGGTGCCTTCCCAACATCTCAGTGAGGTATAGTGCACTCTCACTCCTTGTCACGCCGTAGCTCCGTGGTTCTCAACCTTGCTCATGCGGTGACGCCTTCATACAGTTCCTCCTGTTGTGCTCGCCCCCAAACAGAAGATTGTGCTGCTACTTCATGAATGCAATGTGTATATTGTTATGGATCATAACATAAAAATCTGACATGCAGGAGGGATCCGGCAACCCTTGTGAAAGGGTCATCCAACCCCCACAGGGGTGGAGACCTCCAGAGGTTGAGAACGGCTGTCTTAGCTGCTGAAACTGCAAGGACGGTGAACAACCAGCCCCAGGTCTCCAGAAACGGGAAGGTTTTGCAACCAGGAACCCTGGTTGACTTCTAGAAATAGCCCTAGAGGTTTTTAATAACCATGGTCAGGAGAAGCAAAAGGAAGATCCACCGGCAGCAGATAAAAGAACCAGGCATGAGGCAAAGATCCAGGCCGTAGTTCTCCAAGTCCTCAGCTACAATTTAGAGTCTTTGTTTCTGCTCATCCCAACCTATCTCTTCTTCAGTATGTCAATGATTGCTCCATGCCAGCTCCTTTGCAAGCTATTAAGATTTATTGTAGTTGCTATAGGAGAAGGAATATAGGTCTTTTAAAAGAAAAAAAGCCAGCTTTGTGTCAAGCAAGCCACCTTCCTTGGATACTGTTTAGTGTAAGGTAAATCGGAGCCAATTTTACCTGACAAAGCATACATTTTGCAAATCCTACCCCCGCAGACCAGAAAATAGCTCTAGGAGTTTCTGGGAGTGATGCGATATTTCAGAGTATGGATCCCAGGTTTTGCAGACACTGCACAGGCCCTTGACGAGGCACCTATAGGGACAGGGCCACTGATCAAGGAGCACACTCACCAAGAGACATTCCAAGCTCTCAAGACAACCCTTTCATCTGGTTGCACTCCCAGATGTGAGCAAGCCATTTCATCTGCTTGTGCATGACTGCGGTCAAGAGGCAAAGAGAGTGTTTATGCAGGTTCTGGGTCTCGGGAAGCAGGCAGTGGTCTTCCTGTCCAAAACAGTTGACTCAGTATTCTCTGAATGGTCAGCATGTATCTGAGCAGTGGCAGTTACAGTCCTTCTGGTCATAGAGGCTGACCTACTCACATGTGGCCATGACTTACAGCTCCCCAAGCTGCTGACTCCCTAACACAGGAACTAGGAACCTGGTAGATGTCAATTGTCAGGCAAATCTAATACCAAAGTCTGCTGCTGGACCACCCAAAGTTTATCTTTACAGCCACACAAAGCATCTGCTCAGCTACATTGCTGCCTGAAAGCAATGCTCAGATTTCCTTGTATAACTGGGAAGATTTGTTGGATGTGCCCCAGTCCTTGCAGCCAGACCTGACTTACCAATCCTTGCTACAGGTGGGCACTACTCTCTACAGATGGTAGCAGTTTTATATCAGAAGAGCAAAGAAAAGCTGGGGCTACAATAACCATCTTAGACTCACAATTGGGTGCAGACCCTACTGCAAGACACTTTATCTTAAAAGGCTGAAGAGAGAGCTCTCCCACAAGCTTTAAGGTGGGGAAAGGACAAGTCAATCAACATGTATTCAGACAGCAAGTATGCCTTTGCTACAGTGTGCATGCAGATGTCAGTCTCAAGGAGAGAGGATTTCCCTTTCCAGATAGGAAACAAAAAATCATGCAGACATTATGGACTTCCTAGAAGGAGTATGACCATCTAAAAGGGTATCTATCATGCATTGTAGAGGCCACCTCAAGAGGGACACACTACAGAGTCACAGCAACAGCCTGGCTGGCTGCTCCTCCTGAAGCCATCCGAAAACCTGTGAAGCCTCTTAAAGTTCTTCCTTTCTGCTTGCCACCACTGATGTTCCCAGAGTCACCCAAGTAGTCAAAAGAGGAAGTCCAGTTAATCCAGAAGATTCAGGGTCCCTCAGACAAAAGTGGTTGGAGAGTGCTTCCTGTTGACAGGTGCTCGCACCAGAAGCCAAAGCTAGACTTTTGGGAAAGCAGTCCCACAGCATAAGACATGTAGGAGCTACGAAGTTGCTCCAGCTTCTGTTTTCAGCATACCACATACCTAACCTCGAGCACTCAGCTGTATCAGAAGCACAGTGGTGCATACCATGTGCACAGGTAAATGACATGCATGGCTCAAATCCCTCTCCGGAAATCCACCTCCAAGGAACAACCCCTGGCAAACACTGGGAATTAGACTGTACTGATTATAAATCATCAGCTCTAAGAGACCAGTAGTTGCTAGTAGTTTTGGACACCAGAAAACAAATTGTTCCAGCAGTCATGAATTCTTTTTCATTGAAGTTATTCCTAGGTCTGGGATCCTGCTGTCATTGGATTCTGACAGCAGGCTTGTGTTCACCTCTCAGGTTTCTAACCAAGAGGTCTAACCAAGGTGCTCAAAAGCAATTCAGAGCCCAACTGTGCCTGCTGACCTCAAAGCTCTGGGCAGGTAGATGGTATGAACTATATTGTTTAATACACATTAATTAAACTAATTCTGAAGACCTGAGAAAAGTAGTCAGTGCTCCTTCCTCTAACTCTATGACATACTTGATGCACTCCCTATAAAGAAAATGACACCCCTTTTGAAATTAAGTTTGGACAATCCCCAAACCTCGACTTACCCTGTGACCTCGACTTACCAACCCCACCATTGCTGGGGAAAGGAGCCAATCCTGCTCCAGGGTCTTCAGTAGCTCCAGGAGGTGCTGTCCAAGGTGCCTAGGCAGGTTCAACCACTAGGTGTCATCCCTCCCAGCCTGGGAACTCAGTCTACCCCAAGAAGTGGAATAAAGAATGACTAAAAGTTATTTTGATTACCCCACTCGCTGTGAAAATTGCCAGACAGCCCACCTGAACTTACTCCTCCCCTGCTGAGCCTGTGCCCCCCACAGAGAGGAAGACCAGCACCTCACCTGATTAGCCAGCTGCAACATCTTGTTGTTCCTGGCCCTTGGCCTCTCCACCATAAATTCCGGTGCAATCATGCCCCTCTGCCATTTGCTTCCCCTGTTGTGTGTTCTCATAGTAGTCCAAACCAGTGATTCTCAACTTACTACTGGGTTTACTTTACCTCCCTCAAATCAGCACAATCTCTTGCACCCTTGGTCAGCTGGCCCTTCTGCAGGCAGACATGTGGACTATCTACCAATCCGATGTCTACATCCCTAGTCCAATGTAGGTGGCAGAAGACAAGTGTGACCCCCTCAGGATACAGAAAATGGCTCTCACATGCTGGGGCTGAAGACTTGGGCTTGACCTCCAAGCCAGCCCCTTTTAAATCTGCTCAGGTGACTGCAATGGACATGGAGAGTGTGCAGACACTGAGATGAATATCTAGGTCCAAGCTGGGATTGCGGTGATGTTGAACCTGGGCAAAAGCACCTAGCAAAAGGGAACTAATGTCATTTTGGTGGGGCCCCTGGGAAAAGACTACATCTGTTTAATACATTGTTTTTAATAGCACTCACCCCTCAACTGACTAGCAGTTTCCAGAACTGACTTTTGGCCTCTTCTGCCACATCTCAGTTTATGACATAGAAGTTATGTTAATTATACAAAGAGTACCAAAAATTGATCTCTAGCCCCCTCAACCACTTGGCTTGCTAGCAAATAGACCAGATCCATTGTTCGCACCTGACTCAGTGCAGCCATTACCCACCTCTATTCCAGGTTACCACAAAGACACCTTCATTGACTCCTGATAATTGGCAGACCTTTCTAGCTCCCGTATTCTTTTCACCTTGTTTCCCAAGCTAGACGCAGGGCACTCAGTCCTTAACTGTTCTCTGTCCAGACTGGCAGAAAGTTGTTGACTGTGCCTGCAGGCCAAGCCTCTTCATTATACAGGACAAGGAGCGCCACAGCCAGAGTCAACCCATGCTTCTAAAGATCCCTGGCACCCCAGACTCACCTTAGAAATATATTTTTACTTTATAAAATAAAGCAAAAGGCTCTGGTATAATAGATAGTCTGTGTTAGTCCAGGTAGGTAAGAGAAACAAATTCATAAAGACACTCCTATATGTGTAAGAAAGACCTTTAGATCACAGAACAAGTCTACATTAAGAAAAATTCTGGTTTAGTCCAGATCAAATTCATAATCCAATATTATACCCTATGTTGATAGTAGTCCATAAATTCATTTTTAGACTCCTGCAGCTATGCAGTGACACAATATGCAGGAAGATCACAGGTCAGTGGGCGGAAAGTCTTGTGGAGCCAGTAGTGGTGAAATCATCTCTGTGCTGGTGTAAATCCCCACATAGCTCCCCCGGCTCCAGGGCTCTGGCTGCATCCGTGTAGCTCATTGTCAGTAATGCCCCAAAGGGAGTGAGTGTGTGCCTGCCTCCAGTGAGCTGTTTATCTCCTTAGCACCTTCCATTGAGGCCATCAAGCTCTAACACGATTGTCAGGCTAAACTTCACCCCTTCAGTTTTAAGTCTCAAATTGATAACCGATTAAAACAAAGCAAAAAGGCCCTGGTGTAATATATCACTAACTTACATTTCCAATGTAACAATGAGTAGCAGAACATTCGACAGTGCTCCCTCTGATACCTGGTTTGCATGGAATAATGATGGTTTATAGCACTGCAGGCAAAGATGCAAGCCAGCTGTGTGTTAGTGTGAGTGTGCCCTGGCTATGTGTGTTAGAGCCTAACAGAGAGCCCAACAGAGAGGCCTCCATCTCCCCTAGGAAGATCAATATTAGACACTCCGCACACACAACCCACTTCAGACACACATCTCTCACTCCCCCCATCCTCATTGGGATAAGTGTAGCCAGAAGTTAAAATTGGTTCTCACATACAGTTCCTCACTAAAGCAGTAAATGCGGATATAAACAGCCTTCACCTTTCTACAGAAGCATTAGATCAACAAAGAGATTCCCTGGCAGAAGTTGTGCAGCAAAATCGCTGAGGCCTGAATACACTTTTCCTGGCCCAAAGCGGCTTTTGTGGAGCCCTTGGAGAAGCTGATGTTTCTACATAAACATAACCAGTCTTATCAGAGACACCTTATGAACAATCAAAGAAAATATAAAAATAAGACAAAAGGAAACAGTTTTCTAACATATTTTAGAAATAACCAACAGAAATGGGGAATGTAGTAACCCACCATAGTTACCTTCCACAATTAATTCCAATGTAACCGTATTGTGTTAGTGTGCATACAGCTATTTTGCACTGGTCCTAGGATGATCAATTTGCGAATATTATAATTCTTCTTGTTCCTGTTGTTTTCTGAGACTGTTGGGCCATCGCTAATGATTCTTGAAATGCTAGTAAGTGTGTCTGCCCCACATGCCCCTTTTCTCCACCCCTTGAGTGGCCACTGCCCCCCTCTGCCTTTTTATCTCAGTTCTCCTTTTCTTTATACCATGTGATGGACTTGGGTCCCTATGCCTTGCTGTCCAAAGTATAAAAACCTCCCACTCTAAGCACTCGGGGTCTAAAGAGAATTAGGATCTAGCTTCCCTTTGACCGCTGGCTAATAAATGCTTACTAATTTTAATTAAAGTTGCATGTGGGTTAACTGGTCTCCTCTGCTGCAACAGTTTAAATGATAACCTTTTGCTCAACATTTGCGTGTTTTAATCAGTGCCCCAACTGAGCTTCATCCGTGTATGTACATAAATACATTTCATTTTCTATTTTCCTGGTTTCATACTGCTTAGAAGTTAGAGTGAGAAAGAAAGCCAATGAAAGTCCCACCAGGCAACAATGTACCTCCTCTATACTCTTATCCTCTGTTCGAGCTCTATCAGAGGTAATTTCTAATTATAGTATTAGTATTAGTTTCTCTCGTTAGAATTAGGTAACTAGCATCATATGTGCATATTATTTCACTGAATAAATCAATTTAAAATAGAAGTATACAAGACAGCAAGAAAGATGTATTGCTGTATAACTTCATAAAAGCAATTGATCATAAAAATGGTACAGTGAAAAATTTTTCTGTTGTGCAAAAATATGTGAATAGTGTTGATCATGTCAGAAATCACTATCATCGCACAATGCCACTTTTGTGGGTCAAGCACAAGAAACACTTCCTCTATGAGACATTGTAAACCTCAAGGTAGAAGGGAATAAGGACCTGGTAAAGCAATGAAGTGCTCCTGAAGACGTTGGTTGAAAGTGGCTCTCATCTCTTTTGTTCACATTTTAGTGATGAGGTATAATTTCATAAAATCAAATCAGAAGATTGTCTGTATCTGGTAACTTGCTATCTAGATATTTATTAATAGTGTGACAACTGAAGCATGTTGATTAGCTTCATCTATATGTAAGAACTGGAAAGTGAATAAGGATGATCAAAGAAAAATTTGGATTATGCTATGGGCAATGAATATCTACAACCCTTGACATGGAGCGAACCATTATCTCATATGGCACAAAGCATGATAAAATATTATTTCAGAACAATTACCAACTATGTGTTAAAAAAAGTACAGCCAGCGTGGTCACTAGAATTGAGAATGATGAGACCTCATCTCACCTGTTTTGGGCATGTCATCAGAGGGATTAGACCATGGAAAAGGATATAGTGAGAGTTGGTATCTATATGACTGAACGAGGATCTTCAGTCGCTTGTGAGATTTCCTGATAGGTGTGAGCTACTTCTAATATAAGTGGAGCTTATGGGATAACTTGCTTGCTTTTGGCTATCTCTGGATTCTTCATGGGGATATGTGGGGAAAGGTCCAACATGCAGGGAAGTGAGTGCGACGCGCCAATTTCAATCATGCACACAGACTCTGGAGAACTGGATCGATGACACAAATCTGACTTTATTGCAGTCTTTCAAGGTTTATATAGGTTTCAGTGACCAATCAGATCATACTTCCGGGTTTCCACACATTTTCTTATACAGTCATAGGTTTGCAACATGAAAAATGATTGGCCCACAATGTGGGCTATGTAAATGAGGTGTTACCAGCCGAGTTAGGTAAATGAAATATAGGTAGCTGAAGCAGCCATCTATTTGTCTTACAAACTAATTTGTCCAGTCACATTACACAATTTTACTGTTCAATCATTACAGGATTTTTGCTGTTACTATGGGGGGAGTTGGAAGCATTCTGATAGGCTGCTTTTCAGAGGTTTAACATGGAAGGATATCAGATGAGCTGGACTGGAGTCTTATTGCCTAAAGATAGAAGTTCTTTCCAGGAGCCATTGAAAAGCAGGACACCCATCAGCTTCCGCCTGATTGAAGAACAGACTTATGCAGAGCTTGGAAGTGTGGATTCCAGCTGCCTAAGGGTGGAGATACCCAACAGCTTCAAGACTGCTCCAGGAGACACAGTTGTATCTTGTACTTTCTGTACCTCTCACCCAGATCCACAGGTCCTGCCAAGTATGCCCCCCACCCCCCCACCGCAAAGCTAATTTCATGTCGGCTTCCTTGAACATGAGGCAGTGGTTTGCCATACATCCTGCTGGACTTGAAAGTTGCCAGCAGTCTGCCATCTTACTGACTGACTTGAAACCACTTTCCTATGCAGCAAGGAGTCTTTTATACACAACTTGCCAATCTTGAATTTGGCTCACCATCTGATTCCTGATTCTTTGTGCTTGAATCGGTGGCCTGCTGTGTTTCTTGCAAACTCTGGTGGTCACCTGCAGTTTTCCATCTACCTATCAATATTGGGGTCCTATTCTCTGACCTCTTCATCTTGGATTGAAGCTATGTTGAGCAGAAGACACCTTTAGACTATTTTTTGACTTATGGATTTAGAATTTATCTGCCTTCTGACTTATGGATTTGGAACTTACCTTATAATTGTGTAAGTCATTTCCTTGATAAAAATATTATATATGTATATATATAATAGCTTCACTTGTATCATTTTACTAGCTATATACATCATCCTTAATAAAGTAGAATGGACGGGGGGGAGGGGGGACGGGGTAAAGGAAGACCCATAATGAAATGAACTGACATAATGTCTGAAACAATGGGTTGTGACATAGGAACAATTCTGAGAATATCCTATACGTGTTTGATTCTGTGGTCATTATGAATAAGAACCAACTCAATAGCATGAAAATGACAACAACACAAGAATATTAATTATGGAAAATCAAGACTTTCTTAACTTTTCTAAAGTGATAATGAAGCTTCTATATATAATATGCCTATGTATATATCTATCTCTCTCACACATAGAATGGAGTGTTGACAGAATCTTATCTAGAAGAATTTATTATGTAACAATGATAATGAAGGTGCTATAATTGTAAAGGCTAAAACAAATTAAAAAAACACTGACAGGAAAATGAAAAAGGGCAATAGGAAGCTCAGCAAACTTTAGTCATGAACCATATATCATTAAAACATGAAGTAAAAGTCTAAGGTATTGCTGTGTAATCCACTAAACAGAAGCTTATCAGGAGAAAAATATTAGTTCATGCACCAGTATGTTACAAATTCCTTCCATGTGCATAATGTAATCCTCTGTTTTCTAATACTTTTATAGACACGTAGTAGTTACCAATTCTCACTTCTACAAAAGGTTTTCTATCATTGGTCAAGAAGACAATTAAATTCCACTGAATCAAGATAGGGTCACTCATTAAATCTTGCCAAACAATATATTGACATATCAACACATACTCAGTACTCAATAAATGTTTGAAGACAGATTATTTATGTCAATGAATTTTTCTATATTCTTCAATTTATATTTTCCATAGTTTATTAGAACATATGGCTAGTCATGCTCAAATTTGACTCCAATTTCTAAAATGACACCTCATAAAAGAAAACGTTTGCTTTATATAAGTAATTAAATATTAAAGCAGGAAAAATCACCCTTTAGAAAAGATCACCTATTTCCACCACAGGAAATGAACTTTCGTCACCCTCGAACCAAGTCCTTCGCTTTTGAGTGGCTTTTAAAATCCATATCTTTTTATTAATGCTATAATGGGGTGTTCATGAAAGTTATCTAATATAGCATGAGCTGCCAAAAGGAAAAGACACCCATTTTGCAGAAATAGACACAGGAATCTATTTAGCAGTGAGAATATTAAGACTTCCTCTTGTTTACCTTGAAGACAAGCTCATTGCTAGAAAACGACATCATATTTGGGAGCTGCTCAGGGAAAACAAGAGAAACGCTCATATGTTAGATGTAGAACAGCTGGAAGAGCAGGCCCCAGCAAGGCCACATGGTGAAGAGATGCAGGACATCCTCATATCCCTGACAGCAGGGAGAGCGCGGTGTTAGATTACAAACTAGAAGGAGGACACTGTTGGGCACTGTACATCTTGACTAGTTGACAAAAGTTCGATAATTCAGCATATGAAAATGAAATAAGTACAATGAAATTAAAAATAAAGCTAAGACATCACAAAAGAAAAGGCCAATTAAACACTAAAAGTATGTGACCAAGAAGATGTTTCCTTTATTTAAACACCTTTTAGCACATTTCAATTAAAAAAATGAGCATGTTTAATCAATTTTTCCGAATGCAACTTTATTGAGAGGGCTGTTTACCTTGCTGCAAAGCCTCATTACCCATAAAAACAAAGAGCGAAGTTGATTAATGTGCTTTAAGTGTGATGTTCAAATTGTAATTTTCATATACGTAAATGGATGCTTCTGCAGTATTTTGTTTGATAATTTACAGAGTTAGCAATGTCCAAACCACTAATCAGTGTCTTTGTAGGATGACAGCTGCGGCAGATTCTTTTGGAATGCTAATTTTCATTAGTGTGTTCCCTGCCTGCAGATCGAGTGCCTGGTTCAGTAGTGATTTCATCGCTGCAGATTAAAGAACAGAATTTGAGTTATTTATTTACCTTTGCAAGAATACATAGTGATATGAAGAATTGAAAATAAAAATCAAATTGGTGTGTTTCAAATAGGCCAAATGATTGTAAATAATGCATATTCATATCTCAAGTCATATGACATAAAACATTACTATTTAGCTTATTGCTGACTGAATTTGCTGAAACTGACATTAAGAAAGAGGAAAACTGTTCTTAGAGATGGTGCAATGACAGTATGCACATGTTGCAGAAAACAATAGCAATAACATATTGACTTATTATTTTGTTATTAATTAAATATTAAGACATAATAAATTCATATTAGAGGGGATTTTGCACATATAAGTTATTTGTAGACATGTTAATAAGTTACAGCTTATAACATTTGAATTTTTAATTACACCACTTTTTTTGGAAAAATAAACACTAACAAAAGAAAATTGCACATTTACAGGATTTCAGATATATCATCTCTAAGATGACAGCACAATGATTATCATGTTTTACACATGTGAATACGAGAAACCCCTTCAATGATGATCAGTGGAGCCAAATTTTAACCCAAGTGGTACTAATGCAGAACCTAGAATAATATTACATTCATTGAAATAAGGCATATCATTCAAAGAGCTAAGTGAATTAATACCTTTTTCTATCATGTATGAAGAATAAAGTTTACATCTAGATTCCTAACATTATGCTACATCATGTTTTATAGAATTGCTTCCATTTCTCATAGTAACTCCCACATTACTTGAATAGCAGTATTGCTTTCTGTTAATTTGGAATTTTCATGCTTGGATGATAGTATTAATATTTTGTGCCAGTGTAAATGTTAAGTCTCCATTCCAAAGGTCTAAATTTATTAATGCCTTCCTTCTATGCATAGGTATGTGGAGATAAGATGAATTATACTGTCTGGGAAATTATTTTTGCATAAACTAGGTATATATTTAAAATGTTGATAGAAGCATTTTAATGTTTTATTTCCACTTTTGAAGCTGACCAATAAAAATAATAATAGTATCTACATTACTAAAATAATAGTCAACCTTTTTATTTTATATTGTGCTTTAAGTAAAGTTTTACAAAAAAGATCAGTTCTACATTCAGAGATCCATACACATTTTACTTAATCTTATTTCTTACAGTCCTCTCCATGCAACATTGCTCCTCCTCCCCCCTCCCTGTGTGCTTTGCGTCCTCTGCTCTTTCTCTCTTTTTTGAACTTTTTAATTGGCCAAATCTGCCCTTTGAGGTAAAATTGTTGATTATTCTACAGTGTATGCCTCACTTAAGTTCTTTCCCCCTGTGACCTGGTCTATTGTCTGGCTTAAAACTGAGCCACCGGAGTAAGCTCAGATGCATACGTGAGGGCTGACTATGACCAAGGTCTCAGGGCTTCATCATTCCTATATGAGCGGCAAGCATGGCTTGCTGATGATTTTCAGTTTTGTTCCATCTATTTCTTCTACTGTATACAGGACCTGTGAATCAATCCCTGTCAGAACAATTGGCAATCATAACTTGTTAGTATCTAGTTTTTCTGGGTCCTGGATAAAAAACTGATATTTATACGGTGTAGTATTATATTGGACTAATTGTTTTAATTCATCGTCAGTTTTCATCACAATTGTCTTTTCTATGTACCAGAAATAGCTGCATGAACTCAGGAACTTTTAGGACTCATCTCTACTCACCAAATTAGACTATAAAGCATTGCCTTTGTCAACTGTTTTATGTCAATTGACCTTGAGGAAACCCCAGGCAATTATAGTAGCTCCCAGGTGCATGCAGCAAACCACGCCGTCAAGATGTTTGGTTATTTCTAAGAAGATTTTATAACTTTGTCCCCTGTGTCATCCACCACATGCATGGATATATGTTTAGCAAAGATACATGGGCATGCACACATCTGTTCTGCTACATTTGTAAGCATTTGTGAGTATATCCCCTCTCATTCTTCCACATTCACACAATCTGCATGTTTACTATTGCATCTACTGATAGATAAACACTATTTCCAGATTGTGTGTTTATCCGAATTCTGGTACATGTCGCTTTTCCATTCCTTCCACTGCCTTCTGCCTTAATTATTTTTTTTGTAAACCTTACAGTTATTGCCCATTTCTCCTTCTTTTCTAATGAGTCTGAACCTTATCTTGGTTAGATGCTGCCCTTTGATCTCAAATACCTAAATACTAGAAGATATATATATAGATATATAGATATAGATATATATTTCACTGGTGATATTATGCTTTTTATAGACCATGTATTTGTGGCTGAAAAAGAGCCATTGAGGTAAGTTCAGACCCATTTTGAAAGATAATTAAGACAATGGTCTCAGTGGCTCTACCAGTCTCTCTCTAGCCAGGAACCATGATATCTCTTATGATTTTCAGGTTTATTCTACACTCTTATCCCTCTTTATCTAGAACCTCCTAATGTGGTTCTCTCACTGCAATTGAGAGGAACCATCTAGTTCTTCTGGTCACAGACTTGTTAAGATTGTTCATTAGTTTTTTGGACAAATTATTTTCATGGGCCTTTTATTTTTATTTCTCTTTTGTCTCTGGATCATTCTGGTAACCATATGTTAAATGAATTCAAAGACAAAAAGAGAAATACCATCTACAGAAAAATTAATTGTAGATCTATCCTAATTTTTTCTTAGCCATATTAAGACTAATGCATTTTTAAACTAAGGGACAAAAATGTCTTCAACAGCAAATAAAGTATTGCATAACTAAAATGGTGACGTGGCCATTTATAAGCTACTGTCTCAACATCCTCTTTACTTTAGACCCTTCTTGGGACTCTTAGTAAGAACTTAACAGGCCTGGGTATTCAGTGGGCTCAGCCTTGGGCTCTGAGCTGAAAGGTCCACGTTCTTGAGAGAAAGCAGCGGCAGCTGACTTCTTCAAAGCAGAGAATCTGGGAAAGCTTCTGGGGCTGTTCTACGATGTTCTGTCGGGTCACTGCGAGCTTGAGTCAACTTGCAGGCCATGAGCAAGACCATATATACTTTTTTATCCATCCCTTTTTGACGACTGTTAAAACATTGACCCCTTTTTCACTCCACTGAAATGACCTTGAGACTATTTCAATATCCAAAGATTGTCACTTCTCTTGTTGAATCTGCCTCTACAATATTGTCATCTGCAGGAGAGTATGCATAGAATCTCTCTCTGGTGCAACTCAAATTGAACTTAAAATAAAGTGATCAGATTATAGTGGGATACCATTGACCGAGGTGTGTGTGTGGGGGGAGGGGTCTTGATTAAAAATTTGGTCTATATGGAGCAACAGAAATTTTCATAGAACACAAAACTAGTATTATAATATATTTATTTAAAGTTTAAAACCCCGCAGGACATTGTTCAATTGTTGAGAAGTGGGACATCTGGCCCCTTTATAAAAGACTATAGTTGCAACGATAACTGAGTACTGAAAATATAATCTTCTTTTGTCTGGATGGCAAATAAGAACATAAACTTATTTTGAACTCTCCAGAATTTATTTATTTTGAATTTCCCAGAAATACAGGGAAGGAGTGCCTTCTGCAAAGACAGTAGCCGTAAGATGGAGAAGAGTTCTATGGAAACATTTTTTAGTGTAGAAAATTAATATCATTTTAAAAGAATAATTCTAATGCTCATACTTTACATTATGGGGGAAGAGAAGGATGAAGAGAATGAGGATGAAGGTAAACAGTAGGAGGAGGAAGGAGGAAAGGAAAGACTTTTAAAAAAAATTCTTGGGGTGGGTAGGGGGAAGTCTTTAAGTTAATTTCACAAGCAGGAGTACTATTCTCCTCATTATCTCTCATCATATGTAATATATACACTCTATCATTCAGGTAAAGATTGGTTATTTAGCACGTAAAAATTTTAGAAGAAAAGATTTTAATCAGATTGTATGGTATTCTATAGATAAACCATGATACAGTTAATGTTAGAAAATTTCCTGACCAACGATTTGACTTCATTTTTTCATGTGTCTTAGCTACTCTATAGTGATCAGCTTTAGAATCTCTCTGTTGTCCATGTGTTCTTTTCTTTCTTTCTTTTCTTTTTAGTGACCTCTTGCTTTCTTCCTGGGTAAGATCCTGATGTGTTCCCACAGCTTATCCAATATCCTATCATTAGTGTTCCATGCAGAAAATCAGTTCATAAGATGTTTTTGAAATTCAGGTGGGAAAGTCACAAGATGGCCTAACTTTTCTTCCGATTCAGCCCCAACGCATCAAGGAGCAAAGGACGGCCTGTTCCACTCTCAGCCCAAGGCTTCACGGCAGCTGCTGACACTGAACTTCGGCGTCATCTCTTCCCATACACGTGGTCTGTTTAGCTGCTATTTACTCCATCTTAGGCATCAACACGCAGAGTCCCTTTTACACTCTTTAGAAAAAAAAGATATTTACTACAAAGTCCTTGGTCTTGCAAAGCCTAACATGTACTGTCTAACTTCATTTCTATAACCATGGCCTTATTTTCCAACTATTGTTTCTTTCTTCTGTTTTCCAACTTTTGCTTTCCAATCACCAATAATTATGAGAGTACCTTGAGTGCATGCACATTATTCTTCAATTTCTTTATCACTCACATTGGTGGTTAATGCATAAACTGGGTGAATAATTGTATTGATTGGAGTTCTTTAAATGTGGACAGATCCAATCCTATCACAGACGGCTTTGTGTTTCAAGACAGATCTTGCAATGTTCTTTTTGGTGATGAAGGCAATGCTATTCCTCTCCTTGTTTCACGACCAGCACGTGCCTGTCAGTTTGTGGCTTTGCGATAGGTTGTCTTATGCTGGAAACGATGTCAGCAGTATTTCAAATTATCAGCAATGATATCACTCAAAGTGAACAGATTTCAGCAGAGTTTACAAACTGAAACAGACTATAAAGAAGAGGTTGTTCACTTCTGAGGAATGAGCAAGGGAAAACCTTCTAGACAGAATGGACACATAGCTATGAGGAAGCAGTCTGACAAAATAAGAAATTTCTCACACCTCAAAGAAATTCTAATATTTCCTAGTCTATTTATTTCATTGGAAATGTTGAGTGTAGTTCTTTTCAACTGGAATTGTCCTCCATTTTCCATATAATCAAAAGGCATTTGTTTCATATGTATGCTTAACTGTCTAGGAATCAAAGAATCATAAAGTAAGAAAGAGCCATACATATTTGGTTAGAAAAAATCCCTCCAGCTATTCATGGTTTCAGAAAATGACCTCCCCCCTGGCTATTCAACTTGTGATATTGGAGTCATTAACATTATGCCTTTATCAATATACATTTTTTAACAGATTTACTGTTTACAGTTGTAAATAGTACAATTGTACTCTTTCACTGTTTCTTCTAGGAAGGTGTTTCCTGGATATTTGCATATGTATAATATTGTTTTGTTATAAATCACCTTTTCTTCTTGATATATATATACAGTATGATGTTACTGTTTTTATTAAGATGTATAGATATACTATACCTATTACTTTTATTATACAGATTATTTTATCTCAATATACATATTTGAGTTAAAATATATAAAGTCATTTAAGTCAATACAATTGACAACCAAAGGCATACAATTATGTTCTAAAATATGAACTATCAACACATGTTTTTCATATTTTTAAAATGATAGAATAACCAGACTAGGGTAATTTGGGGTCCATTTGATATTATTTTTGATGCTCTTGAAAGGAGAACAATGTGAAAGAGAACATTATTATTTCTGCCTTCAATTTACATTCAGCTGTAACATACTGCAATGATCTTATTACAGAAATGGAACTTTAAAAAAACCAGAGGGACAGAGGTTAGAAAAAAATATCAAAGGACTGTAGGATAGCATGATAAACAGACAGGAGAGCGAGCATTATTAATGATAATAGGATTGAAGACAAAGAAGATAGAACTCAGATGCAAAATTGATGGCTTTAAAAGAAACATATAAAGAAACAAAACAATGCAAAATATGAAGACATTTTCCTATGGACAGGATGGGGTACATTGAGTCTATATTTTTGAACACAAGAGGAGGGGTATTTTAATGTAGAGGATCTGAGTTTATGATATATTCTTCATAATTCACACATCTATTTCAATCACGAACTCTTTTTTTTTAAAGATACTTGTGGCCACCCTAAGTTAGCTGCAGAAACACATGGGACAAGATATATACATCCTCTAACAATATTAAAACTAGAAGGCAGCAGCTTAGCCAAAAATGTAGTCATCTCATTCATTATGATGATTTATTATCCACTGAGCACAAACTCAGTGTTTCCTAAAACAGGGTGAAACTTTTTTCTCTTTCAGATATTTTAAAATAAAAGTAAAAATAAGTGTAAGAAAGGAAATAGTCTTGAGCCTGACACTGTACTGCTTATTCTTTTCTTTAGACATTTTCTAACACAAAAAATAGACTCAAGTCCCTCAACCATAAATTTTAAGCCGATGAAGTAAAACTGCAAAACAAGAAAGATACAGAGGGAAAAACACCATGTTTTCCAGCATTCCAAATCCAATTAGACATAACTGTGTTTGTCTGTATGGTCATAAATATCAAACAAGATTCCTCCTTACCATTCTCCCCATTTTCAGAAATACTTTCTAATTGCACCAAAATACATGTGTTTCCTCCATCGATGTTTCAAGATTACATCTAATTACTTTTTCTTCTAATCATTCTCTTTAAGAAGCTTTCTCCACTCTACTTTTACATACTCATTTATTAATTATATTATGTACTCATACAAGCACAAATGCTCAACTACAAATTTGCTTCTGCACAAACAAACCTGTGGGTTATGAAGCGCCTGTCTCCATGATAAGAAACTCACTGAATCATTGAATGAATGACTTTGAAAGTAGCAATATTATTGACTTGGTGGTCACACATACAGTTTAGAAACTAGGTGAATTCACAAAGCTCTAACCTGTGAATAATGAGGTTTTATTGTAAATGGAAAGTAAAGAGATAGATTGAAATAGAGATAAATTGAAATAGATATGTCAATACATCCCATCTAAGGAAAACAGAAAAGCAAGCTCGTTGCCATAGAATCAATTATCGAGACTTTAAATCTTTATGCGAGCAGACAGCCTCATCTTTGTCCTGTATAACTGTTAGTGGATTTGAACTGATGCTTGTAAAGTTCATAGCCCAATGTCTAAGCCACAGCAACACCGCGACACCTTATAGATGAATATATAGATTTAGATATAAGTGTGGCTACAAACTATAAACTTTTCTGTAGTATCCCAGCATATGCATAAACATATACTCATTACCTAGAGAATAAGTCAGTGAGATGGTTACCTATTTTGGGGTACACAAACAAAGTTTCAAGATTGCTGTTAAAATTATGTGCCATCAGTAAGGTTTTGCATAGCTAGTATGTTCAGATTCTAAGCCAACTGCTATACCAGAAGATGCAAATCTTTCAATTTTAGTTATTGAACATTTCTCTACAGAATGGTTACATCATTTTAACTCTCACTATCAGTATCTGAAAGCAGAGTTGCACATGCACATCAATGCTAGTCATCCTGACATCAAAAAAAAACCTTTGCTAATAAAATGAAATTTGCATATCTCATTATAATTTAAATTAAGATTTCCTTAACTCCTGATGGGAACAGCTTTACTTATGCTTACTAGCTACACATATTTTTTAATCTTCCTCTGGGAATTGCCCTCCTTAATTCCTCTATTTGACTGTCTTTTTATTTATTTATAATTTTTTCTCTTTACATATATTTCAATTCATCTTTTTCAGTCTTTGAAATCACAAGTTTTAGAGAAGAATGTGATCAAACCAATAATTTTTTTGAGTAGGCAAAGATAAATTTGATTACTTTGGGTTATTATTCTCCATTTCCATCATCAGTTCTAAACATGTGTTTAACTCATTGCCATCGTGAACTCCAACTCCTGCTGACCCTCTCACGCAGAGCAGAATTGCCCCGGTGGGATTCTGAGACTGCTACACATCTGATCTTTCTCTCCCAGAGTGGCTAGTGGGTTAAAGTTGCTAGCTTTGCAGTTGGAAGCCTCACCCATTCTAACACTAGAGTTCCTTAAAAATGTGTTTTCTCACTAGTATTTAATGGATTAATTTATCATGTACACGCAAATGAGGTGGATAAAACTTAGGCCATAGTTTCATAGCTGCACTGATGTTCAACAAATTGTGCCAAACTCTTCCTTTTCCTCAAGTTCTGATGGTAAATATTGCTTTGCTTCCTTATTAAATACAACACTGCCTAACATAGGCATATTAATTAGTAAAACAGGCACAATATGACAAACATGAAAATTGTACCTTGATCAGATTTGAGAAGTTTTCCTATCTTGTAAGAAGCTAAATGACATCATGGGTCTAGGACAATAATCATGCAGCCAACTCCTACATTATCCTTCTGGCAGCTTCACTATATTTGACAATGCTGTGCATTGCTATTCTCAATAGACTGAGATATTTACAGAACCTGAAGATCTTGCTCAGAATTCTACCAGAAGAAAGGTTATATGTTAGTAGTTAATGTACTTGTAGCATTTTTAAATATGCTGGTGGTCTCAAGGGAGGAGAAGGGGCATCAATAAACTATCCCTTTGAATAAAGTTAATTATTTGTTCATAATTTTTGCTAATAATTACCATTAGCAAATTTTCAATGCCTTACTCTTCAACTCTTCTTAGATATGTACCAATGCAGCAGAGAAAATCAGTGTTGTGCAAATTTCCCTTTTCCTGGTCCCTCTAATAAATAATGGCCTGTACACAGTCTAAGCTCAAATGATATTGTTAGTCACCACTGTTTTCTAAAAGTGGCAAAGATGAGACCATGTAAGGTAAATCTAGTGCAGCCCAATATTTAATATTACCTCACCATGATCTAAGAGAGACTTTCTAAAACAGTGACTTGCATGAAAGAGAATAAAAAGGCCACCGGGACTGTTTCATCATCTGAAAGCAAATGGCATGGCAGTTCAAAATGAAATTGTTTCTGTTCGATATTCTTCCTGCTTAATCAAAATATTCTTTCTGCATTTTTTAGGGCTTTGCTGAGCAGAACTAAGTAAGCGAGCTTTCCCTACCCAACACTTTCTCTCCTTGTTTCTGGAGAACTAGAGCAATGTCTCACAACAGCTTATAAATGATTGTACTACGACAGCTTACAGAAGTACTTAAATGGTGGTTTCATTACCCCTTGCAATATGGGTGGTTTCAAATGAGAGCTCAGGCGTTCTCAGGGCTGAAATATTTGATCTTTTAGCAGTCCTTCTCTGAGGACTGGGCTGTCTCCTGGGAGAATTTAACATCGCTTTTTCTACAACAAGGAAAGCCTCGGTGCTATGACAAATGCAAAATTCGAGTCCTGCAAAACCTGTAGGGACATGGTGCTTATTGATATATAAAAAGGTATAAAACACAAAGCAAAAAGGATATAACTTCAATTTGAAGAGGCCCCAAATGTAATTCTCCATGCACAAAGTAATTATAACCCCTATGCAGTGATATAATGCTGTGGACCCCACTGCGGGAGGACACACTCCTCAGTGGATATACTGAAAATTCCTAGCAACTTTAGGCCTCATTTTTCTTGTAATACAAATGGGGCTAATACAACTTGTCACCTACCTCATAAGGAATATTATGAGGATTCATGAGATCATTAAATGAAGTCTCTCCAAGTACTTCATTTAGTCCCTGGCAGAAACTCAAAATCCCAGTCACCCTTTTAAGACTGCAAAACCAAAGAGGTGCACAAAGAGTTAACACACCTGGTTAATCCCTTCTGCTATTTAGGAAACCCTATACTTGTGTGTGGTATGCAAATAGGACTATTTGTGATTCATTATGGCATCCTTAGGGTAAAGGAAAAATTGCCTTTTAAATAAAGATAAAGCTTTTTTTAAAAAATATTTTTAAATAGCAGCTGTACGAATTATCAGAATAGCCCATTATCACTTTGTCTTATGCCCTATAGACAAGGAAGGTATTTTTAAAGATTCACAGGTGTAAAAAATTAGTATATAAATATTATGAACATCAGGAGTGTCATTAAAAGGGCTAACTTCTGAGCAGACTTGGTCTCATTTCTTGTTATCAAACTCCTTTGACTACTATCTTTCTTGCCAAATAAGTAATTTGAAAAAAGACATATCGTGATGTGAATCAAAGTTTGCAAAGTAAGTTAGTATACCATTCAACAATTTGCACACATTTCATTTCATGACTGTAATTTTGATACCCTCCTTGTCACCACATGCTCACCACTTCCTCTTTGTATTTCTCAGGTCCAGTGGTCTTCCATAGAGCTTTCTGCCTTTGAAGCTTTTGTCTCTGGAAAAATGCCCTTTTAATCTCCAGTGGTTGATTGTTCTGAGAAATGTCCACATCCTTCGTGTTAGCATGCACCTGAAAGGTCTACTATTTGGCAGAAAGCTGAGTCATGGGGTGAATAAAATCTGTAATGGAAACTATTAAAGATGGTTCTCTCTTTTTCCTTTTTTAATTTTGGAGAAGAGAATGTAACTAAAAGAATCTTCTACACTCATAAAGGTAAAATTGCTTGCCTTGGACTATAATTAACTCTGCTGCTAATTGTAGGATGTGTTTACTTCTCTCTCTAATACTTAATGGATTAACTTTTTATCTTATAGGCCAGTGAGTGTGCCAATTCAACAACTTTTATTTGTACATCGTTGACATTAATGGCATTCTTTAAGTTGGGCAAACTTTCCTACTAAATTGTTCAAAATTATCACAACGTGGTCCCCAAACAATGTTTTATTGTTCCTCCTTATTCCCATCTCCAGCCTGATAACCACTTAGACTTGTATTTCTATGTATTCATCTAAATCTAAGGACAAAAATCACAGCTACCTTTGATCAAACATTTCAAAAACTGTTGTCAAATTAAAAGCTAGAAGAATACACAAACTACACTACTTAAAATCCTTTTTAAATTAAATCCTCCCTTTTTATGAGCAAAACAATTTTGTAACCTCAAACTCTATAGATATTCAGGAATGATTGGATGTCTGGATTAAGAATGTTCATTGGGCTGAGCCCGGTGGCTCAGTGGTTGTGCGTGGGACTGTGGCCCACTGGGATGGAGGTTCAAATCCAGCAGCCACCAGGGGGCAGTGATGCCCACCCCAAAAAACAAAAAACAAAGAAAAGAATGTTTATTGATAACTATCTCACTGAATTCCCGTCTAACATCAAGCTTCCAACTTTTGTGTGAAGGCAATGGTCCAGTAGCACGCAGGCATGATGAGCTTTGTTTTCTGGAACTGAAAACAATGAAGACTGGAGGACAGAGGACCAGAATACCCTAAGAGCTGATGAAAACCAGTGTCCATGATCCTATCACAATCCCTTATTGCTTCTCTTCAAGTGAGGGTATCAGGAAATTGAACAGCCTGTTTTAGAGCTGTAACAATGTTTACAGAGCTATAAATCTTCACAGAAATATACTATCACATCTTTCTTCCATGGAATGGTTGGTAGTTTGAGCCACTGACCAGTAGGCAGCTAAATATGTCAATGGGTATTTAATCTGATTTTCAAAGGGAGAATCTTTTTTAGTAAAAATGAAACTATATGGCAGCTAATTTGCTTATTCTAGAAAATGAAAAATTATAGGAATTTTGTGTAATAGGAGTCAACTTTTAAAAAAGAAAATGGACTAGCTTTGTGAAACATACTTATAGCAAAGAGTTCTAAAGAATAGAAGTTCTAAAGAGTTCTAAAGAATAGAAGGGGAATATTCTATTGATAATCATACAAATAAAAGTGTTATATAGGAGTTGGCCATAAAGATGGTGTCTCAATTTCTTAATGTCCTTACAATAGAACTATGACAGAAATGGCTTGAAGGAATAGAAATTTATTTCTTTACAGGTTAAGATGCTAGATCTGCTAATTCAGGACTGTTTGTATGGAAAAGCGCTCTCGCTCTCTCTCTCTCTCTCTCTCTCTCTCTCTCTCTCTCTCTCCCCCACCCCCCTGTCTCACTGTTGACTCTAAGGGAATATCATTGCTTTTACAGAAATTCCCAATTCCTTGCAGTTTGAGGACTTCCTGACCCTTTTTAGGCTTTTCAGTTTTTGGTTCTATTTGATGTGTTATATTGCCAAATATGATTCATTTAGGACACAATTGACACTGATACATGCCTTCATTTATGTAGCAAAAGAAACTCTATTTCCAAATATCCACAGGAATAAAGTTTAGTTTTCCAACATTCATATTTTGAAGAGATACAATGCAATTTATAATGGGTGGTGTGTATTAAATAAAAGGAAAATTCATATTTCTATGACCTCAGAATTCTAATCAAACTATTGTCACAACTGTAAGATATCCAAAGAAATCATTATCTGAAAAGCAATTGGAACCTTCCCCCATGAATAAAGGAAAATGAATTAATAATCTAATCATCTCCACCATTGCTTTCACAGTCATAAATAATTTTTTTGTTTTAACTTTGTTACTCTGAGGTCTAAATGGCATCAGACCCAAGGCATGGTATTTGCAAGAGGCTCATATGAATATTAAAATAGAGGGGAAACAAAAACGTGAAAGACTTTCCACAAGATGAATCAGGACAGGAGCTGCGACAATGGTCTCAAATAGAAGGACAATTCTGATGGAGGTGCAGGACTGGGAGGTGTTGTGTCATACCCAAGGTCATTAGGAGGGAGAACCTAACCAAGAGCAAGAGAGGTAGGAAGGTTTCAGTATGAGTATATGCAAATGAGTTTACTTAAACTCAAGTCTGTAAATTTCTATTATATATATACACACAGACACACACATATATATATATATACAATTTTCAAAAAAGTCCTGGCATATTTCATTTTCAAGCTCCATTATTTTTTCCCGCTTAACACAATGTATGTGTTCAGTTGATCAATACATTGATTCCATGCTAACAATTGCCGAAATAAAATACAAGTCTCTGGTGCTTTTACTACTATAATTTAATAGAATGGTGTTTTGAATAGAGGGATAGCAACACCCAGCTCTTATAACCATTGGATTTTAAAAAACACATAGGAAAACAAAGCATTTTGTTCCCAGTAGTGCGTGCTTGATCTATTTTAACTCTATGGTCCACGCCAAGTAAAACAACACTAAGAGAGAAAGACCGCGGTCTGTTTTCAGAAAGATGAAAGAAACCTCTCAGAACTCCATCTAGCCTTCTTCCTTGCCTTTTTTGCCTTCCAGCCATGAAAGTTGAGTGAGTGTCCTGCTATCTGCTGCCATAGCATCTACTTTTTGGTTTTAATTCAGTTTATTATCTTTTATGTCATCTTTCTAGAATTCAAGCAATGGTTTCTTTTGTCTTCTTGTTCTAACATCTGTATGCCTCTTAGTTTGAGTGTTTTACAAAAGAAATAGCACATATAGTGGCTTGGATGTATAGAAATTTATTTTCTTTTACTTTAAGGGGACAGATGTTCAAATACGTAGCACTGGATAGATGGATAAGTTCTCTCTGTGTTGATCCTGATGGAAAAGTTCTCTCCTTGTCTGTTTCAGAATTGCAGAATGCTGTTTAAATCCCTAAAATTGTTCTTGGAGATATGAACTTTGCACACGAATCAAGGCTTGTTTTCTTTCCATATCTTACCTCTGTTTCTTCAGTGCTATCCTTCCTCCAAATGAAAACGGTGAACAAAAGCATCTCTTCTTGAGAGAAGGCACAAAGGTGGACTTCCTCATCACATCCTCTCAGTGCCATCATGGAGATGATTACGGTGACAACAACTTTGATCTACTTGATTATAATCCATGGGGGTCAGATCCCCAGCCTTATGGCCGTAAGAAAAGAGTAATGTGAGAGTGGAGCGTGATGTACAAGATATAAAAGAAATTTGCCCAAGAAAGGAAAAGAGAAGAAAAAATAAGTCTTCTACCAGGTGCTTTATTTCTTAAGAAAATATGGCTTTTGTAATTCAGATGCTCTTTTTTTGTATACTTCTACCAGAAGACTGTGTCACAGTGAGCACATATCAGGGAACAGCTTGTCTTTGCATGGTTTTATTTTTTATGTATTAAAAAATGTGTCTTAAATGGCCTTAAGATAAAAGGGAAGGGATAATAAAATATACTGAGTATAAAAAAGGTTATGAAATCTGTGGCCTTTAATTATAAAGAACAGAGACCATTTCCATGATGCCTTATACATTCCTGATGAAAACTGTGCAATGATCTCCACACGGTCATCTCCAATTAGCCAAGGAGAGTCCCTGTGGACATTGTTAAAGGAAAGCAGAAGAACTGGGGATAATACAATTCATTTCTTCACAGGGGACTGTGTGGAGTTGGTATCCACATAGGTTACTCGCACAAAAGGAGGCACACGATGGGCATCTAAGTCAACAACCCTTCCTGTATAGCATGTGATATACCAGTGGATCAGTATTAGACCAGGTGTGTGTCACAAAAAAAGTTCAGCCTCCTCCCTCCTGAATACAGCTTAGATTGTCCTTCTAAACAATAAATCAGATATATGGCAACAGCATAGTAAAGCTGGCTAAAAGGAATGAAGTCCTCTAGCATTATTTTCTCAGTCTCAGGATAGACTGGATTCGCTATGCTTTACTGGCAATATATTTTGTCTATCCATTATCTCTAGTGAAAATGATAAAAAATTAATTGAAAATTTATATCATAATATATATATATATCTCACTGTATTTCTTTCACATTGAATCATAAAATATATAAGTATTAAAAATGTTCCCAGTAAGCCAGCAAGTACTTATATGAAAATTTGTCACATGCAATATTTAGCAGATGTCTGATTTCAGCATTTCTATTACTAGAGAGAGGCAGCAGTGGTCTGGCGGATAATGCCTGACACCAGAAGCCAGAAAACCTAGAATCTTGCGTTCTTGGCTCTGTCCATGATTATGCAATAGCACAAAACAATTCTTGGATCGCCTGTGCCAAATTTAATTCACCTGCAAAACATGGGGTGGTGTGGATTTTCTTCTGCAAATTACTATCAGGAAATAGCATTGTTCATGGTTTTAAAATATCAAGTCTAAAATCAGGATATATGCAGATATTAAAACTTAAGGGGCAAGGCATTCCTGGAAGAATATCAGGACAAACCTTACAGGAATTGATGAATTGGCAGGAGAAAGTGAGGTCTGGCAATTCTTCCTGAGTTAGAAATTCACTGCTTGGTTGCATAGAAATACTGGCAGAGTTACAAGTATGAGATGATGGAACAACCTACCTAGGTACTAGCATTACAGATATGGAAACTGAAATCTACAAATGTTCTTCCTAAAATAGGGACTTAGGAATGATTTATTTGTCCTCTAAAATTCCAGGCCTCTCATTCTCCTCTGAAAATTCAAATACTTTGTCACATATCACCACTACATAAGACTAGAAATAGAATGATAAAAATGTTTAAAATGTTCAATAGGTGTAATAGATTGAAAATAAAAATAAAATAACAATTCTAAGAGCAGTAAAAACTACAAATGTGTCTGAAAGTACAGTGGAAGTTGAAACAAAGAAATATATGAGACCCCTGAGACCTTAGTCCCTGAATGTGGTGCTCTAGGATATATAACTTGCAATGATGTTCAAACATTATCTCAGTAGAATCAGCCGGGTTGGAGTGGGAGGATAGTTATATGCTTATAGGCAATCTCTTTGTAAGGTGATGGAAAATTTGACAATGGATATTGCTAAATTTTCCCTACATGATTGATGTAATTCATGTCACTGAAGTAAACAGCTTGGGGAAAAGTTGAAGTGGTAGATAGTGAGTGTGCTCTATATTTTTTGCAACAATTATAATGATAAAAGCAAGATAAATGGATGCCTAAGCAACACATCAGGCTAAAGAAATTAGACTTTCTGTTGAGAAGTCCTAGATCTAGGTGTTTCAAGATTTGTATAGGGATGCTGAGATCCTAATGAACATCAGAGATTGGTAGTGAATTATTTAGTGCACCCCCAAGCAGGGTAATAATTGAAGAATGCTGCATGAGGATCGGAGGATAATTTATTAACAAGTTCTAATATATTGATGACATAACCTTACTTATTGCAAGTAAGGAGGAAGGAAACATTGCTGATGAAAACCAGCCTTCAGTATAGATATCAACTGAATGTAAAGTTAAACAAAATCCTCATAACTAGATCAGTAGGTAGCATTGTGATCAATGCAGTAAAAATCAAAGTTCTTAATGATTTTTTTCTTCCTTAGATCCATCATCAATGCTCACAAACTCAGCAACTAAGAGATCAAAAGATAAGTACAATTGGGTAAATCTACTGTAAAAAAAACCTCATTAGAGTATGTGGTAGATACCTAATCTGGTGCCAATTTGAAAATTCCGCATGAAGGGGTGTTGTCTCACCTGTCAATCATGTAGTAGCTTGATGACCTAGTGTGGAGGCACTAAGGAGATAAATAGCTTGCTGGTGGCAGGACACATGCTCACGCCCTGTGAGACAATCTGTGGAGAGGTCACATGGAGAGAGGCTGACAGAGCCAGAGGAGCAGAGCCGGAGAAGCCACATGAAGACCCCCGTCACCGCTGGCATGCTTACTGCACCACCGGATTACAGGACTTCCCACCCACTAGCCTGTGGTCTTCCTGCATTTGGCATCATTGCAGGAGTTTCCAGGGTATAAAGAGAATTTTAAAGATCAGTATCAGACATATGGGCTAGTGTTTGACTTATCTAGTCTTGCCTGGGATGTTTTCTTGATATTCAAGTGCTCTTGAATATAAAGCTCTTTCTTATGTACCACATTTTCCCATACCATAAGATGCACTTTCATTTCCCCAAAGTGGGGGAAAATGACGGTGCATCTTACAGTTCAAAGGTGTGGTATCCCAGAACATTTTAGTATACTGGTACTATTTGGTTCAGAATGTATTTCTTGTTTTCCTGCTCTAAAAACTGGGTGTGTCTTATGGTCAGTGCATCGTAGGGTCTGAAAAATACAGTTCATATGTGTCACCCTGGATTTGTTTCTCTAGGTTACCTGCACTAGCACTGAGTATTGAAAAGCAAGGATGTTTCTTTGAGGACTAAAGTGAGCCTGACCTAAGGCATGCCCTATCCAATTGTTGCATATGCATGTGAAGGAAGATTGAAAAATATGCATTTGAATTTTTGGATAAGAAGATTGAAAGTTCCATGGACTGCTAAAATTGCAAATCAATATGTCCTGGGAAAAGTACAACCAGGGTGCTCCTGAGAGCCAGGGGTGGCTGGACTTTGTCCTACATACTTAGGACATGTTATCAGGGGGAATCAGTCTTTTGGAGAAGGCGATCATGCTTGACAAATTAGAGGGGCAGCAAAAAAGGGAAAACAAAAAAGGCCCTTCATCAGGTGATGATTGACAGTGTGATTACTACAATGGGCTCAAGCATAGGGACAATTACGAGGAGTTCACACAACATGGCGCTATTTCATTCCATTGTGCATATGGTTTCTCCAGGTAACAACCAACTCAATGGTACCTAACATCAAAGATGACTAGTTCTAAAAGGCAGAAATTCTTTTTGGACTGTGGCATAAACTGAGTTGCCAAGTCATTTCCTCTACTCCTTCAAAATGTGCCATTGTAGCCTAGGAGTGTTTCCCTTGGAACTAACCTATAATTTGCATGTTTGACCCTACTACCATGGCAAAGAAATGTTTGTCAATCTGCTTACATAACATTAGAAGCAGTAATGGGAATAGTGATTCCATGAGGGACTGGGGAGGAAGAGTTAGGTGGAACAGTTAGCAATGATGGATGTATAACTGCACCCCCATCCGCCTACACCCAGAGGGACAGACAACAGAAACATGGGTGAAGGGATATAGTGATGGTGTAAGATAAGAAGCATTTCATATTTTAACATTATGAATCTAGTCCATAAGTCTCCAACCTTATCTGACCTGCTTTCCCACTAGAAAAAAAATTACTCAGGCCCCATCTGCAAATTAATATATTTTGTGCCACAGCTATAGCCCATGATCCAAGATAAAGTAGAGGTATCTGCATTTGCAGCCTCCTTGGATAATCCCGCCCTCACCCCCCCTTGAGGGAGTGGTGTTTCCCACTCTGGGGAATGTTGATTTAGTTTATCCCTACAATATCCTGGGAGCCCTAATGAAATCATGGGAATGAGTTGAGTTGGATCCACAAGATTGGCAATTTGAAAGGAGCAGCCTCTCCTTTCAGGAAGAAAGTCAGGTTTGTCTATTTCTATAATCAGTTACAGTCCCAGAAACTCACCAAGGCAGTTCTACCCTGTGTACATGAGTCAGCTTTGACTCGTGGCACTGAGTTTTTGTTTTTCTTGTGAAGTCTCCTGAGAATTTGAAGATGTATATGCAGTCTTTTTACAATACTAACACAGGGAAAGGAGGCTCCCTTTAAAGAATATTTTTTTAAGATTGGGAAACACAATAGAAGTCAAAGTCAATGCAGAAATATAAGGTGAGTTTCTAATGACTTTCCACTGGAATTCTCATATGATTCTTGTTTGATGAAAGAAGAAAATTAAGTTATGATGGGTGACAGCTAGGGATTAGGCCAACTAGACGCTCCTGTGTAGGGAAGAGTTAAACCTATCAATCAAGTCACAACCTGATGTCAAATGCCATTTGTGAAAGAGCAAGATGGACCAAGATGCTCTCTCTTTCTCTCTCTCTCTCTCTCTCTCTCTCTCTCTCTCTCTCTCTCTCTTTCTCTGTCATTTCGTTTTCCTCCTCAGTTGGACTTCACAGAGACTCTGTGTTCAGTGGTTGCCCTATGCCAGCCATCACACTCTGATAGCCACCAGCACCCAGGGAGGTCCCCAACTATAGCCAATCTATGTGACTCTGCACCACCCACCTGTGATCCTCAAGCTCTCTGCTCCACAGCACTGCCTCACTGACCTGCAATAGCTTGGCTCTGAAGAGGGTCTTAGGGACTAGCATCAGGCCTCTGTCCTTGAGATGCTTTATTGATATCTAATTGTTTCTTGATATAAACTCCTTTCTAATACCCATGTGAGCATAACTGGATTTGTTTATCTAGACATCCAGGAATCATGGCAAAACAGTACTGTCTCTGAAAGCTCTATCATCCATTTTTCTGCTAAAATTTTGACTAACTTTCTAAAAACACCGTCATTAAAAGAGTCATTATTGTCCTTTGGCCTTATAGAAAGTCAGTGAACAAAATGTCTTTAGCATCCTCTCAAAATTGTTGCTTGGATGTTTGCTCTTGACTGAACTGCATTTGCTTGGCTGGATCACTAAGACTTCTTTGTAACCATTGTTTTGATTGTATTTTTTGTTCAGTATTATACCATTACAGTCATGTTTCATCTGCTGCTATGATATTTCAGAAACACATTTTTAAAAAGAAAAAATTAAATCATTTTATTGGGGGCTCATATAATCCTTATCACAATCTATACTTTCATCCATTGAATGTCAAACACATTTGTACAGTTTCTGCCCTCATCATTCTCAAAACCAGAATCATATTTCAAGATCTTAATCCCACTTGTTTGAAATTCCTCTTATAAGTTCTGCTTTGTCTGTGGCTGATATGGACGCAACAGTTTACACACTGATGCAATTGAGGTTTTGTGTCCACATGGGTGGGCCTGGGGTCTCAGTGATTTGGAATTAGTGTCTAGCAATTTTCTATGACATGACCTAAGAAAAAGTGATCACTATCATAGTGGGAACATTTATGACAACAAATATGCTAAAAAAAGATTAGGCTAGAATACAACATCACTCCGATTATAACCCTGGTATTATCAGGAGCAGGAGCAGGGTGAGGCTTGCCTTCAAGGCAAGGGATTCTGCAAAAGAACTAGGTCTGGATTCTCCCTTTTGGCTCTTCAGCCTCTGATTCTTTGTGATGGACTCAACAGCCTCCCATGTTGTCTTTCAATCGTAGGAGACTGCAGCAGCTTAATCTCTGACTTGGCCTCTCAACCTACATTCATTTGAGTTTGGGGTCTTAAACCTGGCTTGCTGATCTTCAACACATTAGCCTCTGCATCCACTGGTCTGAGGTCATTCTGCTAAACTGAGGTCATCAGGCCATGAAGCCTCCAGTCCAACATCTGTCTGCACTTGAGTTGGCCCAGGTTACAATCAGTGAATCATTTTCTTGCTATAATTCTATAGAATTAGAATGACCTATAGATAGCACTGATTGAGCTTTTTTAGGAGACCATGCCTAAGATAGCAGCCGTGACACACAAAGTTCACTCCATTTCGATTTTTCAGTCAGAACTTTGTATACTGAATCAGCTGTGATATTTGGGGTGTGAGTTATTGTTTCTGTTGTGGAATGCATAAACACGATGGCATCTTTACAAATACATTAGAACATCTACCGCTATAAAGCTTCATCTTCAAAAGTGTACAGTCTTTTCTAAAATTAGTCATGTGTTTCATTTCATAACTGCTGATCATCCTCCCAATTTTTTCATAATGAGTCAATGATCTCCTCTTCAAACTGAAGTCTTACCCTTCTGAGTGCCTCCACCAAAATCTTGTTCAGACAGGTATAGTAAAAGTATACTTGAGCTCAGAAGTTTTAGAAATTCATATATATATAATACTTTTTATAATATGAACTATCATGAATTCTTGAAGGCCCCTCATATATGGATCAGGAATTCTGTGTTCATTTCATATATTTAGAGTTTTATAAATTCAATATGTAAAACAAGAAAATGTTACTTCTAAAAATTGAGAAAGATTACCAGCTAAGTCTTTGTTCATTGACCTATTGCAAAATAGGGCATGACCCTAAGATTTTATACCCCAGTCCCCTATATTTATAGCATCTTTTGAAAAGCATAGGTATAAACTCTTGGACTTTTACTCCTGGGGCTATCTACAAAAGTCAAAATATTACTTTTAAAGCCATTGCCTTAATATCCTCAAAGGAAGCTTTCTTCTTTAGTTATTGATTTTTTTACCATCAAAAGAGTAATTCTTTTTGATTAGAGACTTAAGTGGTAACATGAATGCTCTGCCCTACATTCATAGGCTATATTCATCATTTATTCAACACAATATAGCACCATCTTAGAAATGTCACCTAAATTTGCTTATAATAGTAAAGCACTTATACAAAGTGTCACATGCAGACTTTCTTTCTTTGTAGATATATTATTCTGATTTTCCAATTACCTGCTTCAAATACTACTTTGATCCTTTAAAGCATCCTAAAGAAGAATTTATTTGCTAACTTAAGGTTTCTGATCCCAATATACCCAACTGCAGCAGCTTATAAAAACATGTTAATGTCTCTTAGTGGGGAACACAGTTGAGTTGCAGATCACAGAGAAAAACGGAAGGCTATCAAAAGCTCTATTGACGAATCATTTCCAGTGAGCCGTCTATTTTCTATAATTTCCACTTTCAGTTGCTCTGGAACCAGTTCTAACTCACAGAGACTGCGTGCACAACACAAGGAAGAATTGCACTGAACCAGTTCACAAGAGCAGGCTGACTGCAGACACCCACTGTCGCCACCACACATTCAGAGTGCTCTGCACGCTACAAGGCTCTGCTGATAGCCTTGCATGCAACAATATGCTTTGACACTCCAGGAAGTTTTCATTTGTTCCCTTTCCTCCAAGTTCATCTTTGAAAAAACTCATGGCTATTCAGTCTGGTCAGGCTCATCACGACCCTGTAGGCGTAATGAATGTTGCGATGAATACTTAACACTTTTTGACATTTTTGAATGCTTGGTTTATTTACTGCAAACACATTAAACAAGTTAATAATTTTAAAATTCACTTAACTATGAAGTATAAGAGTATTATGGCAAATATAAGAGTATAAGGGCAGCATAATGCACACATTATTATTTTAGCATTATAGTTTTAATAAACATTGCCTCTAATAGTATACTTACCCCAGGTAGAGTTGGAAAGAGTAGGAGTTCATGTTTTTGGGTTCCAAGGTCTCTAAAAAATTAGTGTCTCTATCGGGGTTGAAATAGGCAACTTGGTTGGCTCTTTAAAGTTTTTATTATGACTCTCCAGACTTTCAGGGGTGAAGTTTCTAACCATCTGTTGGCAGTTTCTAGACTCCCCTCAGGAATGACTCCCCAACATTTGGAGTGGCTCAGTCTTTATGCCCCCCTGGGAGTGGCTCAAATTCGGGTCAAGCTCGAGGGGAGCAGATGGTAATGTGTAGAAAGGGAAGGGGGCAGTAAACCATCAAAGGGTAGCACATTGTCTACATCTTCACAGGAAAAGAGGGACCAAACTTTAACCCAGAGACCCAGGATGTGAATGTAGCACGACAGCATGGAGTGGAGAATCTGTGGAGGGACATGAGAACACAACCCCAATCCCAACTATAGGGGCAGCCACCTCTCCACTAGAGGAGTTTGCCCTGGAGGTCAGCACTGAAGCTGAAGCTTCGGGAGGGAGATATGGCTGACCAGAGCACACGAGAACAAATGAAAATGGAGGAAGAGAGAATGACGTGCATCCTGGCCCACCAAGCCATCAGGACGACATTCCCACTCAGAACAACTAATGCACAAAGAGGACTATACGGCTGGCCCCATTATGAAATATGGCTACCCTTGCTGAACCAAGGCCTATTGGGGCCAGGATAAAGAAATAGGGTCAAGATTATACCCTGTCAGACATAACCACACCAATGCAAAGCACTAAGAGTATGCAACAGGGCATGGAGTTCCAGATGGAGTGCCAAGGATGTACTTTGTGGCCAGGGTATGGCACCCCATCTGACTCAACCAGGGGACAGTCCTGGAGGTCAACTACAGAAGTGAAATTTATATAGGTTTTTATGTTGCTATTATTTTTATTGCTCTTTTACATATATGTATAACACATTGAGGGATTTTACATATATGTATAACACATTGCTGTTGTTATCATTAGGACCGATGGTTCCAGGGTAGGGGGCATGGGAGAGGGGGAGGTAGGGGAAAGGAGGTGATGTTGACCTGCCCAGGAAAAAGGGAATAACAATTGATGCAAAATAAGTGACAAGGTGGGTGAGAGGAATCCAATAGGGATTAAGACTAAAGTAACAGAGAGAAAATACTGAAACCCAATGGAGTTTCATGTCCCACATGGATAGTGGGACAAGAGGGAAGGAAATGGAAATAGAGAAAGGAACTGGGGGATAATGGGCATTTATAGAGGTTCAAATACAGGTATGTACATAGGTGCATATATTTATAAGTGATGATGGGGAAATACATCAATGTAGATCCTTATAGGGTTAGTAGTAGGACAGCAGATGGGCATTGCACCTCCACTCAAGTACTTTCTCAGTGCAAGAACACTTTGTTCTATTAAATTGGCATTTCAAGATGCTCACCTTTCTGATACGATCACTGAAGACAAATGTGTGCATAAGCAAAGTGGTGAAGAAAGTTGATGGTGCCCGACTATCAAAAGAGGTAGCATCTGGGGTCTTAAAGGCTTGAAAGTAAACAAGCAGTCATCTAGCTCAGAAGAAACAAAGCCCACATGGAAGAAGCACACGAGCTTGTGGGATCATGAGGTGTCAAAGGGATTAGATATCAGGCTTCAAGAACTAAAAAGCATAACACTGCATGTTTACTTTCCTGATATGATCGCTGAAGACAAATGTGTGCATAAGCTAATGTGGTGAAGAAAGTGGATGGTGCCTGGCTATCAAAAGATATAGCATCTGGGGTCTTAAAAGCTTGAGTAAACAAGCAGCCATTCAGCTCAGAAGCAACAAAGCCCACATGGAGGAAGTACACCAGTCTGTGTGATCTCAAGGTGGCAAAGGGATGCAGTGTCAGGCATCAAAGAGCTAAAATTATATCATTATTAATGACTGGAGAACAGATTGGGGACCCAAAGCCCATCAATATGGGAAGCAACATCCTCTTGCAGAGGGGTTGCAAGGAGGAGATGAGCCAGTTAAGATACAGGGTAGTAGCAATGAATTATGCAACTTTCCTCTATTTCTTAAATGCTGCCTCCACCCACTATCATCATCCCAATTCTACCACATAAATCCAGCTAGACCAGGGGGTGCACAGTGAAGTTGGAAACATGGTAAATTTAGGATAGATGATCCCTCAAGACCGGTAATAGGAGTGGTAATACCAGGGGGCTGGAGGGATGGTGGAATAAAAAAGGAGAACCAATTTCAGGGATCTACACGTAGCCTCCTCTCTGGGACACTGACAACAGGGAAGTGTGTGTTGGGACACATTGGACAGTGTACAGTATGAAAATAATAACCATTTGTAAAATACTAAGGTTTCATGGGGGAGAGGGGGGAGGGAAGGGAAATATAGGGAGCTGATACTGGGGACCTGGATGAAGGGAGGATATTTTGAGGGTGATGATGGCAATGTGTGTAAATGTGACCTGCACTCAATTGATGTATGTATGGATTGTGATGGGAGTTGAATGAGCCCCCCAATACAATGGTTCATTAAAATAAATAAATAAATAAATAAATAAATAAATAAATAAATAAATAAATAAATATTAGAAAAACAAAGTTTCTTGTGTTGTTTTTTGTAATGTGGCTTAAAGACTTGCAAAGTAGCTTAATATCTTTGCAAGAAAGTTCTGTAGTGCTCTCATCAGTGGCACAGAGTTGCACTGCCCCTTGTGCATTTCTGAGACTGTAACTCTAAAGTGGCATGGAAAGCCTCATTTTCCTCAAGAGGAGCATGTGGCATTGCAGCTGACAGCCAGTGAATGCATAGCCCACTACAAGACAGATCCTCTAGTCTCTCTTTTTGTGGTTGTTCGGTGTTGTGGAGTCAAATCAGACCCACAGTGACCCCTGCACAACAGAAACAAACACTGCATCTCCTGTGCCATCCTTGCAATTGCTCCCAGCCTGAGGCTGTTGTTACTGCCATGCATCAATGCATCTCCCGGAGGGCCCTTCTCTTACTCTGCTGCCCCTCCAATTTGCCAAGTGCGATGATGCCCTTCTCCATGGACTGATCTCTCCTGATATTACGTCCAAAGCACGTAAGATGGGCTCTTCCCATCCTTGTCCCTAAGGAGCTCTGCAGCTGTACTTCTTCCTAGACAGAGCAGTCTGTACTTTCAGCCATCCATGGGACTTTCAATCTTCTTTTCCAGCTCCAAAATTCAAATGCGTTCATTATTCTTCAGTCTTTCTTATTCAATGTCCAGCTTTCACATGCATATGAAACGATGCAAAAGACCATGGCTAGGGTCAGGGTCACCTGAGTCACAAATAAACATTCTTGCTTTTAAATACTCTACAGAGGCCTGCCGCAGTAGATTTACTCAATGGAACTCATCTTCAGATCTCTTGATTGCAGATTCTGTGAACTTTGATTGTGGATCCAAGTTTGTATGACAAAACAATTTTTAACTTCAAAGTTGTTTTCATTTTTCATGTCACCTGCTGGTCTCCTGTGAAGATTTTGATTTTCATTACATTGAGGTGGACTCTATGGGGAAGGCTGCAATCCTTGGTCTTCCTCAAGTGTTTTCATTCCTGTTCACTTTCAGCAGCAAGGTCATCTAAACATTGTGAGTTGTTCATAAGAATTCCTCCAATCTTGATGCCATAGTCTTCCTTGAGTTTGCAGTTTGGATCCTGCAAAGGTGTTTTTATTTTCTTTAGCTAGATCCTGAATTTCCTTATGTGTTATTGATAGGCTGGTCCACAGCAAGTTTTTGTTCTGATTTTTGTTCTGAGTTTTGTTCTGCTGCTATTGAGTTTTTCTATTATATTGTCTCACACAAATTGTCGTCAATTTGATATCTGGGTATTCCATCTGGACAAGACCTTTTTGCTGTTGCTGAAAACTGTATTTACTATGGACAGCTTGTTGGTGTTGCAAATTTCGATCATGCAATCTCCAGCTTCAATGATGTGATCAAAACCACATTTTCCAACTAATATTTCTTCCTCTTTATTCTAAATTTTACATTCTAATAAAAATTATCAATGTGTCTTGATTATATATTTCATCAATTTCTAACTGAAATCATTGGTGGAATTTTCAAATTCTTCAACACTAGTTTTTGTGGTTGATGTATAAATTTGAATAATAGTTTTATTGATTAGATTTCCTTGGAGGCAGACAGATATAATCTAGTCACAGATCACCGATAACATTGCACTTCATAATGGATTTTGCAGGGTCCTTCTTTTTTGACCATGAATGTCTGGCCATGTCTCTTGATTGTCTTATGCCAGAAAGAGTAAATCATATGATTTTCCGATTCAATACCAGTCCATTCCACCTCTCTAATGACCTAAGATAATGATTTTTATGAGTTCTGTCTCATTCTTGACCACATACAATTTTTCTAGATCTGTGTTGCCCATATTCCAAGTTCTGGTCATTAGGAGATTGTTGCAACTCTTTCTTTTTCCTCTGAGTCTTGTCCCTAAAGCAATTGAAGATCTCAGCATTTGGACTGCCACCAGCTTTACAGACTTGAGTTACCATGTCCCACTGCCCTGGGAATTGTGAGTCCCACTCACAATTTGAGTGTCCTTATACATGAAGGGCCGATCATTTGGCACTATCTCCTCAAATGCTCTTCTTCCATTTTTCAGACTTTCAGAATATGGTAATATTTCTAATCTATGCATAAAATTTTCAGTAGGTCCCTCGTTACAAATAGAGAGCTGAGTCCTTTGCCCATTATTGGTCTGGAAGTTCCAGGGAAAACTGTTCATTTTGAATGACTATCGGAAATACCAGCGCTTCCAGCAACACAGCAACACCACAAGCTATGACCGTACAACAAAGTCTGCCTTAGCTCTTCTGCGATCTATCATTGGAGACACTACTGGTGTTTGGAATCGCCGTGCATAGCCTAACATCACATGGACATTTTGCAAGGATGGTCTTTTTAGCTACAGGCTCTTAAAACTTGGTCTGTTAGCAAATTATAAATTAGCCCATTCAAAATGTATGTGAACCATTGCATGAGTATATGTATTATGAGTGTGTGTATTATGCGGCTACTGCTAAGAAATTCATCATTATTGTTACTAGTACGAGGCTCAGAGTTTCAAGCCTCTCCACTCTCAGGAGAGGAGGTGAAATTCAGACCAGGATCAGGGTGTGGGGGGAAAGCTTTGAACAAGAAGACTAAATGTATTGAAGGGGTCTTTGGGCAAGAGTGGCAAGGGGAGGGGGCGGGGAGGGAGTGGGTGGGGTTCAAAGGTCCCTAAGCTACTCTAAAAGATATGGCGAACTAGAAAGGTGGCTTCACTGTCACTGATTACAGACCTTTTACAAGCTGGCTTCCTGACAGGTCTTTTACTGGCTAGCCCCCGGTAAGATAGCGCCTCTTCCTGGGAATCTCCATCTCAGCACCTTGGAATGCCCACTTCAAGATGGACTCTCTTCTCAGCCTCCAAAGCCGAGGGGTTGCTCAGCCATTGTGGGGGTAACGTGGCATTTTTCTTTTTCACTCAGCCATTCCCAGCTCCTATCTCTAGTCTCTCACTGATGAGGAAATGAACCCTACCCTGCCCTTCTCCTTTTGTGCTGGAGAGTTGTGTGCAGGAACACTTGTCTGTCTCTTCTTTGTGTCACAATTCTTGTCATAATCACCGCTTTCCCCTTTGCCAGCCTTGAACTACTTAACAGTGCTCATTGTGCTATAAACATAGAGAATGTCACAAAATGGTTGATAACCTTTGCTATTAAAACTTTAAAATGATTTCGAATTGAGGTAATGGCATTGTCTGTGTTTCTGATAGACCTGTCTTTGCGTATGTCGTTAGTCCACTATCACCATCCTAAATGATGTAGTGTCATAAAATGCAGCAATATATTTACCTTATAAATGTCATTAAGAATGCCATGCATTATATTGTAGAATACATAGGAGATATGTTTCCTTAGCTTTCCTTTTGTTTTAAGTTTTCATTTCATTTTCTTAGTGTCTTCCAGCTCTGGGTTTAATATTTTGTTTTCTGTTTTGTGATATTGGGGCTCATCATCCACACATTTTCTCCCCCAGACTCCTTGCCAGTTCACTTCTGACAATTACTGTGGACTTGTGTGTTTAAAGAACAGCCCTGTATTTTATTATTGTTTCAGAAGCTTGAATCCAGCACACACTCTATAGTGGAGCTCTTTCTCTGTGTGAACTCTGATGGATGGTCTTCATTCTTTCCAGCTTCTTGTTCTCAGCAAACTTCATGTGAATAACATGGACTTTTACCCCCATCTATGTTTGCCTTTATACGTGATCTGTTCTCTTATATCTCAGAACTCGTGAGGGCATTCCTGGCAGGATCTGTGGATCTGGAGAAAGTACAGGGTGCAGCTCTATCTCCTGGAGGAGTCTAGAAGTCACTGGGTTTTGGTAGCTTAGGTAGCTGGAATCTGCATTTCCAAGTCTTCTGGATTATTCTGGTCTTAAATTAGGTGGAAGCTGCTGAGTATCCCGCATTTCCATAACTCCTTGCAAGAACTCCAGTCCTGAGGTAATAAGACCCCAGGCCAGATCGCTTGATATACTTGCTCTTTAAACCTCTGAGACACAGCCTATCAGAATGTTTCTAACTTCTCCATAGTTACAGCTAAGATCCAGTAATCAATGGATGGTAAAATCCCATAATGTGATAGGACAAAATAGTTTGTAAGACAATAGCATGGCTGGTTCAGTCAGCTAGACCTCATTTACATAGCCCACAGTATGGGCCAATCATTTTTCATGTTGCAAACCCCTGACCATGAGCAAATGATTGAAACCAGGAAGTATGATTGGTCAATGAAACCTATATAAGCCTTTCAAAAGATGTAATAAAGTTATATCTGTTCCATAGAGCCTGGTCTCCGGAGTCTGTGTGCACAATTGATTGACTCTGCTGCCCTCACTTTCCGCATCTGTTCCCACAAAAACTGATTTGCTTAATAGATATCTAACTTAGAATATTACTACCCTAATAATGAAACCCTATTTCCAAGTAGAATTACATCCATATTTGTAAGGATTAAAATTCACAACAATATGCCAGGGAGGGCTATTCAGACCGTAACGTTTTCCAAACCTTAAGAGTAGTTAGTTCCTTCTGAGATTACTTAAACTATTTTACTTTAATGTCACCATTTTTCGGCCCACCAAAATGTGTGGAAATGATTTTGTTAAATTCTCTAAAAGTATCATGTGTAGAATTATTTCTATTTATCCAATCTATCCTGTCCAGGACCTGAGTAATCATGTGATTTCTATTTCCATTTCAAAATGATTTTTTAAAAAAACGTATTATTTAGCATTAGTAAGTTAAAATACTGTGATGTTATCAAAATGTCAAATGTATAGCATAGGTCAAACACATTAATTTCTACATGTTCCTTGAGAATGATGAAATTGCATAAAAATCATGATCTGATTTCCTAAAGAAGAGTTTCAATAGAATATGAATGCTAGACTATACATGGCAAAGGGGAGAATACCGAAGATAGGTAGAATGATACACATCAGTGCAAGCTATGCCATTACTGGCCTCGTGCAAAGTGAAAATGTGAGAACCTTCTTCAAAAAGCTATGATTTTAACATGGCACATCAGAGAACTTAACAGAGTAGGAGGCACTTCATTGTATGGACCCTTGAATGATGATATATGTCACAGATCCTTCAAGATCCATATTTTTCACAAGCTTAAATGGCATAAAAATTCAAAACCAAATTCAAATCATCTAACCAATTGAAACTCATTGTGACCCTGTTAGTAGAATCGCTCCTGTCGGTTTCCAAGGTGGTCACTATTTATGGGTAAATATTTATGGGGGCAGAAAGCCTAATCTTTCACCCATATGTAGAATGGTTGGTGGGTTTAAACTGGTGACTCTGGGGTTATCAGCACAACACATAACTTACTGTGTTCTGGAGGGATAAATTTGAAAGTACCTGTCATGGATATCAAACTCAGGAGACAGAAAATCTTAAATACTACTCAGTGATTTTCTGAAATGTCTAATACAAGAGTTAGCAGAGTAGGCTCTTTTTCCAAATCTGCTTTGCCACTTTTTTTGTATAAATAAAACTATACGGACTCACAACAGGCCCATTTGTTTATGTATATCCAGTGACTGTGTTTATATGGCAACCACAGAGTTGAATATTTACAATAGAAAATCCTTTATCATCTAAATTATTTACTCTCTAGCTCTTTATTAAAATATGTGTGTATATATGTTATAATTCTAGGACTAGTATCATGGACTAGATATTAGGACAGGTTTCTAAATGTTTAACACTTTCTTAATATATTTACCCTTTATATCACCAAGTAACTGAAAGTTTAATTTTCCCACTCTCTTTCACTATAAATATGTGAAACTGTATGCCAAGCAGGCCTCTAAATTTTAGAAAAGAAAATCACAATCATTAGTTGCTTCTTTTATCCAAATAGAGAAATCTCTAGAGGTCATCAAATGCTCAGATAAGCAATCTTTTTTTTTTTTTTTTTGCCCAGAAGTAAGCATTTCAATACAAATAAAATTTAACTAAGGCATCTTAACATGCTGCAATATCTTGGAATAATTTGCATTTGTGGGATTGGGGAAAAAAACCCAAACTACTGTTCTCCTTTGCAGAATTTAGGGATGGCATGTTAGTTTGCAAGAATATGTACCCTTCAATAAATGCCACATTAGCCTGACTAGAAAAGGCCGGTATTTCTATTCAGTTTTAAGAAAACTCATCTGAAGTAACGGGGCAATTATATAAGAACTGTCCCATAAAACAAAGTAAATCTTATTACCAGCAACACAATCTGAAATTACCAACTTTCATTTTAATGACCTCCAGATGCATTACACAATACCTGTTCCTCATTTCAGGAAAATAGAAGTAGAATAAGTATGCACCAGGGAGTTAGCTGGAGAAGTATTCAATTCTTCAAAAATACAATTTCACTTGAAGCATAAGCAGTCAGCAATGAGTGGTGAGTGTAGAACGAAACACATAAAGCTCATCTAATGTTTTCTTTTTTTTTTATTTGAATGGAGGGAAAGTTCCAATGAGGCAATTGGACTTATTATTTTTTGTCTGCCAAGAGTTGGGATTTTAACACACATATTATTCTGGTCATTTTAAAACACATACGCTCAATACTATTCAGTTTAGTTTTCAACTGTGATTCAGAAATAAAAAATAACAACAGATGGAGAAAATAAAATTGATATCCTAGTATATTGTAAACAAGCTTAAATACTGTATTCTGCTCCCATGTGGTTTGTTATTTGGTCTGAAGGACTGAGCTTGACAAATGTTACCACATGACTCACAGTCTGGCTACATGTGGTAACAAAATCCCAAGGTTTTGTTAGAAACCCCCATTAATTTTTTTTTTTTTTTGCTTTCAGTTTCTATCTACACATGTCTAACAATCTTTGAGATTTCAAATCATAATCAAAAAACTGATTAACGTATTTTCGTAGCTTAAATTCTGCATGTTCATGAGTTTGTTTAAAGAGCACCCAGAAATTGCAGAATTTGGTGGAGGCTATCTCTTATAAGACTGAGAAAATCCATTGGTAGTACTGCCCCTTGCCAGCACTAGAAAACAAAACCTGAACTTAGGTCTACATTCCTCAGTTCAATACCTTCTCGTCATCATAATTCCTTTTACTTCCTGAATTTAGGTTTCCATTTTAATCTTTGCAGAACTGTATCCTGGCACTTTCATCACTAAGTTGGTGTTTGTTTTCCCACCCAAACTTGGGCCTATCCTCTATTTTGTTTTCGCACCCATCTGTCACTGGGTTGTACTTTAGTTATTTAAAAGTGCCTATGATGCCGGCAGCTCTGCCACCAGTATTGTAAATACCAGCAGTGCTAGTAGACTGACTTTAGAAGAACTTTGTGATTAAGAGATACTAGTAAGAAAATACCCGTCATCTATTTTCAAATTTCCAAAAATTACTCAGTGGAACTCAATAGATTAAAGTAGATTATTGTATTATAGCTCCTTAGATAATGATTTTCTTAGGTTGGAAGACATTTACAATTCACAATGACCCCCAACAATAGACTATATCACCCTAACAATCATGAGGATCATATATGAGTAGACAATGTTTCATGTCAATGTACATGGAACCTCCAGGAGTCTGGAAGGACTCAATAGAGACTAACAATAATAGAGCCTTCTGCTGTAAAAGATTTTATACACTATCAAGACACATCTCAAAAGAGTTATAAGTATAATTCTACAAGCAGCATTTTATATAACTAGTACCTCTAATATAGAAGTAGAATATTCTAGGATGCACGTGAAGCCCCCTCCTGGTTTCATTTTATTTTATTGGTCACAACTTCCCAAGGATTCTAAAGTCAGATATTCATTTTGCATAATTTTCATTCATATATGTGGAATAAATCACCTGGAATGGCTATTGTATAGCTGTCATAATTCTCTCAATGTTTTACTTGCAAGATCCATTCACATGGGTGTGTGGATCTTGAATATATTCATTTTGTATTGAATTACCATTGTATTATGAATCAACATCCTTGCTCTTATTTTCAGTTTCCTTCACTGTAGCAGCCCCATATACCTTTTCAATGGGGTTAGGTATTTGATTCTGAAAGACAACCCAATGTGTGTCAGAATATAAATGTGCTCAAACAAATTTCAGTTTGGCAGGGTAGATAATTCTTAGGTTGAAATTTTGTTCTTTCAGCTTTTGAAAGATGTTTCTCCATTCTCTCCTCCCCTTCATGCTATCTGCTGGTAAGTCTGAGAATAATCTTCTCTGAGCACTATTGTCTATGACCATCTTTTTTCCTCTTGCTGCTCTTAAAATTGTATCCCTTTGCTCAAAGTTGGATAATTTAACTATGATGTGCCTTGGTGAATTCTTTCTTAGATGTTTTATCTGTTTCCTGTGTAAATGTCTAATTCTCATTCATTAAGGTGGGGAGTTTGCTTCCAGGAATTTCCCCCCCCCCCCCAATTATTTAGTTGTTGACTTATTCATTGTGCCTTTTTCTGGAAGACCAATTATTTGAATATCATTCTTCATAGCAGCTCAAAAACTCAAGTTTTTTTTCCCACCTCTTTGAGGGTCTTGTTTGATCGTCTTTCCTGTTTGTTGAAGTCTGACTGATTGTTGTGAAGCTCACTGCAATGATTCTCCACCACTTCCAATCTATTCCTAAGAATAGGTGTGTTTTGCTTGTTACTTTATCCACAAGTTCTTGTATTTCCCTCTGGTGGGTGGACTTTATCCCCTTTATCTTGGACTTCATCTCCTCTATCATTGCATCCTTGTTCTGCATTGTTTCCCTCATATCCTGGACTACTCCAAGCAGTATTCTGAAGATTTCTTTCTGTGGCAGATCAACATCTGAATTCCTCTATGCATCTCATTAGGCTTATGAATTCCCCTGTTGTTGCATTTTGTTTTCTTGTTAATTTTGTTAGGTTTATAGCTATCTGTGTCATTTTGTAAGAACTCATCCCAGGTTCCTGGGAGACTTAGATGCCTTTAGCATTTTCTCTGCAGGATTGCTAATAATGGTTTCTAACTGAGGACCACTGTGGTGGTGGGTCCAGATACTGCGTTTGTATGGTTCTACCGTGACTCAATAGCTGGAGTCAAAGGGCATGTGCCGAGGCCAAGAACTGGACTGTAAGTATGCCACTGGCCTGGGTTGGGATGAGCATGCATCGTGGTCACAACCTGGTCTAATTGGCCATTATTTGCAGTTTTTAAAGACTTTCTGTGGACCCCAAAACTAATAGAGCCAGATGTGAACTATGGCTCTAGCTTTCAACCCCTGGATTTTCCTGTTTTATTATGTTAAAATCCTGCATTATGGGGATCAGATGTCTGCCTTCTTGCTATGTTCATATTATGCTACTAGCTAAGGAACAGGTTTCTGGCAGCTTACATTAAAATCTACATTTTTTTGTAATGGGCTTGTGGGATGCCCTGTTCTCAGGGTTGTGCTTCCCTGTTCCCCAATGAATGGGGGACAGATTAGCTGAGTGGATTGGGACCAAATGGCTTTGAATTCTCCGTTGGCTGTACTCTGGTGTCACTCCTGGCTGTTTTCTGTACAGTTATGCCCTAAGCTATAACTCAGGGGATCTTCAATTGATGCAAATCAGTGACTCATTATTTATCATTAACCAAACTGGCAGTCCCAGATCCGGGGAGAGCGGGAAAGCGGATGGCCGATGTAGTCATGCAATTCCTGGCTTAGAAGGAATGATGCAAAGCCTGAGATTTCAGGAGTGGGTAGTGAGCAGAGAGGGGAATTCCAGAGGGATGCCCTGTGGCTAGTTCTCAATGGCTCTCAGAGAGCCTATGAGTGTAACCAATTTTAGACAGTAGTGAATTTGGAGCATTCCAGAAAGTTCTAAAATGACTCAATAAGGAGGTGTCTTGAACCACACCATAATACACTGAATCTATTTTTAGAACCAGTGCCCCAATATTGGCCCCTTTACCTGTTAATTTTCTGATGTAACCACAAGAATATCTATGATTCTACCTAAACCTCATCTTTCTGACTTGATTTTAGGCAAAATTTTGATATTGTGGGTTATGAGTAGTGATGGTATTCAAATAATTTAACAACTGTCTCTGTGTCCAAATGACCACTTTAAATATAAAGAAGTATATACCAAAAGATGGCTTAATAGTTCATATAATTAATACTTAAGTAAGAACAACAAAACAAACACAAAAAAGTAGATTGCTAGAAGTGATGAATTTAAAATATTAATAAAATTTATTAAATAATGTCCTACAAAAATAAAATGATTATTTAATGTATCTCCATATTTCTGCCTAGTTGACATCCTCACATGTAATATTATTTGTTTTTATGAGAACATTGTGGGTCATGAGATCTACTCTTTACCTTCTTTTTACAGTAGGAGTAAGAACATGTTCCTCTAGAGGCAGTCCAATTAAACAATAGTCACTGTGTTTGATATATTAGAAGCAAGCGAATTCTCATCTTGGAAAATGTTTGCACATCTTTGAAAACCCCCTTGCTGATTCTTCTGAACTTTCAGAAATATTTCTGACAACATTTTTAACCTTTGAACACATTCAGTACTTGTGCAATTCACTCATAATACCTTGTGGAAATTTTGGGTGCAACACAAAATTAAAATGAATGATGACTTGGCACTTTTTATGTTGTGTGATATGCCCATCTACCGAAATAACAAACTCAGGAGGATAAAAAATGTTTTATTTTCTCAAAAGTATACGACTTTGTGAAATGAATAAGGAAATATTAAAAGCAAAATTCAGTTTACTTTTAAGTAGCTGTGGACAGACAATTGCTTTGCTGAGAAAATATCCCCAGAAATTATACCAAGGTCTTTATTTTTATGTTACTAAACTGTACCAGCTTATTGTTTAAAAGTATCCAGTACTGCTTGAAAATTTTGTTGTGAAACTTTACTCCCTGCACCAACAGGAGTTTTACTCTGGTGGCTTAATTTTTATACATCAGACTGCTCACTACAAGATAATCAATTTCAAACCATGAACAGCTCCAAGGAAGTCAGATGTTACTTTCAACTCCAGTAGGGATTTACAGTCTCTGAAATTCAGAGGGACCATTCAACCCTTTTCTGCAGAGCTGCTATGGATTGGCATCGACTTAATGACGGCTTTGGTTTGTTGACTTTATTGTGTCTTTATGTGTTGGAATCTACTTGATGACAGTTTCAATTTTTTCCCGGGCACTTTTGGCTTATTAAAAAAATACAAGCATTTTTACTCACGAAGTCTATTCTTTCTGCTATTTCTCTCCTTTTAAGATTGGTAGATGACTTAGAATCACAAATTCTAAAAGCTTATATGAATCAGGTGTTTTTTTTCTCATTAATTTTCCTGGTACATGGGGACTATATTTCTGTTTTAAGAATTTCACTTAAAATTGTGTCTCTCCTTGTTTCCCATTAGTGAAGAAATTATCCTTCCACAGCAGTAATCCATTTATAAATCACCTGGATGACAAAGAAATTATGATTTCTACCTAAGCTATTTCCTATCCTTATCTCTTATGAGAAATCCGAGGTCTCCTTAAGGGGACATAAATCCAGGCTCTTGGATGCCTTCTAAATGCTTCTTAAAGAACCTTGAAATATTAGAATTTTTAAATAACAAAGACAATGTAAGAAATTTGTTCTTCTACAGGATTTTTAAGACAGGATTATAGGTTAAAATGTAATTTAAAGCTTGGTTTGGTTTCTAATGCTATATTTTATACTATACTGATCCCCAAATTTGTTTTTCTTTTTCTTAACATTTGTATTGGAAACATCTGTGTATGAATGAATAATAATGTCAGAATTCCTATGAACACAGTTTATTATTAATAACAGTGCTAATGACTAAGAACTGTGCTGAATTTCTAATCAACAGGAGCTTCTGGACATCTGAAAAATATCTATTATTTTGGAGAATAGATGATCTGACCAAGAAAAATGAAAAAATGAGGTAACAAAGTCAGAATCTATTGTTGGTGACTTAAAACTAACCATTCTCTCTACCTTTCTCTCTTAAATTAAAGAGAAAGAGAAATAAGAAACACCTCATAAAAGGCGATACATATTAAAAAGTAAAGTTTCAATAAAATAACTCAGAAACATTGCTTATTATGAGTCTGTTTTTTTTTTTCATTTATCCGTTGAGATATTTCCCCCCCAACTTAGTGAGAGACAAATTATTTCCAGGTTATTACAGCAGAAATGGATAGAGCAAAAATGTTAATGTTATTCATTATTTTATTTCACTTTTATATCAAAATGCAACTGAGGATAGCAGGGCATATTGTTAACATTATATATTAAATTAAAAAGAGTAAGTCTTGATTATTAAAAGTCAAGCTCTAGAAAGTTTATCTGGAAAAGAGAGAGAGGCATGTGTGTGTGAACTTACAGAAGAGAGAATGTTAGGAAACTGAAGTAGGTGAGCAATTTTATTTTAATTAAATGTTTGTTTGTCATGTTTTATTTTATTTTTATTTCATTTTGCTATTAATAGCATTGCTTATTTATACAGTAAAGATATACTTGGAAACTCATAAAAAATACTCTGTATGCTACCCAGATTGGTATAATTGTTAAGGATAGATGTATTGTAACTAGGGACGTAATTGATAGGGACGTAATTGATTGATAAGTGAGGATACTATGAGCATGGGTCCTATGAGCATGTTACTGTCACTGTGGTCCCTTTAGCTAGTTGCTCATAGAGATTTAAGAGTATTCTGCTACATTTACTCTTTGACCCATAATGTGTCCTCAGATTATCTCTTCCACATTCTCTTGGCATTGCTTCATATCATGTTTCTCATTTCAAGACATATCCCAGGAATTACAATCACCCCCTCCGGGTTTCAATTTTATTCCTGTAGGCCTAGGTTAGGAGACAGCAGCTCAGTCTTTTAGGCTACACCTCAAGTCAAAGTAATGTCAAACTCAGCAAAATCTCCCTTTAAAGAATACCATAATAGCTAACACCATTGTTAAAATAAGATCAGTTGACTACTCTTCAATTAATCCAAAGGAGATGCTGGTAAAGTTTCAGGATCCATATATAGATTTTCAGACACTAAAACCAGCACAATTTTACTTATGTTATGCTGCCTATGCCTGAACATTCAATTATATCCATTTTTTTGTACTGATGCTTACACGTGTTTTACTTTAATGAGAAAAAAAATCTAAAGCAGTAAAAAAATAATGATACCATGGCATTGATAAATGAGAGGAGGGAGTTCTAGTCCAGATATGATAGATTTGCTATAAATTTTTCAGACCTAATTGTTAAAAGCATAAAGTGTAGAACTCATTCCTCTCAGGTAAATTCAGTGGTCTTAATTTCTCTTCAAACAGTAAATCCAACTTTTGTCTTATTTAACATACTATATCAATTATAGAAAAAGGCAGGTAATTTCATGTAAAGATATCATATATAATATACTAATGTTTAGAATATGTAATCAAAATATTATCTAAAAGTTTTCTCTTTGAGCAATACATTTTTAAAAATCAGTGATCACTTTCTGTAAAGAAAAGATGAAACCTTGAATGCTTAACTCTCTCTCTCTCTCTCTCTCTCTCTCTCTCTCTCTCTCTCTTTAACCATCAAGAAAAAAAACTAAAGAGGTATACTGAATAATAGCACCTGTTTACTTTATTATGCTGTAGTCTATCAAATAGCTTTTATTAAGAGACAGAATATGCTCTTAATAATTAAGTGCGTATAATTATATTCCCACTTAAGATTTGGGGGTGTTAAGTTCTAGTAGAATAATAGATACCAATAAAAAAATGCAAAGAAAGTACTCCACAGAACAATTAACTTTGTGAGATCAATAGCATCATAGTTACCCAAAACCATAGATAAGAACTCAAAGAAGGGATAGGAAAAATGGCTGAGTGGAAGCCAGTAACAAAGAAAGAAAATAGGGATAATTCTGATATATTGTAAGATCACAAATAAAAGTCACTGTAAAGATCATTAATTAACTGTTTGTTGGGCAAAGAAATCTGCTCTGTACACTTACACCTTAGGGCAATAAAATGTTTTAAATTTTTTTTGTAGAATTATTTGACTGCAAGAGTAGCTAATCAAATGTAATTAGCTATCCCTCATTACATGAATCAACACACTGTTGTTATAAAAATAAAAATAAACAAAAACTGAGACATATCAAATAGTAAAGAATGTTACTGGGTTATATTTTGTTCTTCCAAGACAAAATTGAAATATTTCTAACTCAATTCCTAAGTAAAAGAAATTAACAACAAAAAAAATTGATTTTACCAATAATGAAGTTAGTAAAGGTAGGAACAAATTGTATTATCCTAATATGCTTGATTAGGACCTTGAATAAGACTAGCAAGCTAACATGTGCTATGAATTAAGCTAGAGACTTTTCATAAATACAAGAGCTCAATGATGTTGGGCAAGCATTGGACTGCTAACGGAAAGGACAGTGGTTAAAACTAACCAGCTGATTTAAGAAAGAGTGATAAAGCAGTCTGCTCTTGAAAAGATTTACAACCACAGAAACCTTACCAAAATCAGCATGAGTCAAAATCAATGTAATGGAAATGGGTTTAATTTTTTGGCTCAGCAAATGAATTAAAACTCTAAAGCATTTCTTTTTGAATATTACTTCATTTGTAAATAGGGGTTTTCTTCTGCAATCACTAGATCCTTGAATATGAAAATGGTTGTTCCAATGCATGAGATATTCCATAGGATGAAAATATGGCAGTCTGCTTCTGTAAGTACTTAAAGCCTTAGAAACACTAGGCTGCTGGTCTACTCGTTCTGACAGTGGAATTATAAACTGATAAAATGGCAACAGTTCATTTTGCTCTCATTTATGTTGAACAATGTATCTTAGATTCATAGGGCTACTGTAACAGAAATGCAGCAGTTATTATTATTTTTTTAAGTTCAGGAAGATATATGTCCAAATGCAGGGTACTTACTCTTGGGCAGGTCTCTCTCTGTGTGGATGCTAGGGGAAAAGTCCTATCTCTTTGAGAGACAAAGGGCTTCAGTGTGTTAGGCTGATTTGATGAGAGAAACAAAACCACGGACACTCATGTGTGTAAGAGAGAACTCTATATAAAAGAATAATTGTATACTGAGAAAACATTTCAGCCCAATCCAGATCAGGTCCATAAGTTCAATATTAGCCCATATGTCTGACATTAGTTCATTGATTTCCTGTCAGACTCATGCAGCACAGGCAATGAGGGAAGCTCAGAGAAGAACACACAGCAGTGGGTGAAAAGCCATGTCTTCAGTGACAGTGAAAATGTCTCCGTGCTTGTGTGGTCTTCACGGGGCTCCTCCAGCTCTCTGAGTGTGACTTCTCAGCATGCAGGTGAACAGAGAGGGTGTGTGGGCCACCTCCAGGGAGAGAGAGGAAATTCCCAGAATCCTCATGCCCACAAGGAGGCATCATTGCTACCTGACTGACAAGCTGCACTCCACCCCATTCACTCTTAATCCCCTCAAGTTGGCACAAGATTATACAGCTACCACACACAATTCTTTGAAGATCTTCTGATCACATTTATTTATGAGGGGTGTCTGAAAAACTCATGAAAAATTGAATTAAAAGGTAATGAAATATTTCCATCAACTTTTTGACCCATCTTTCTCTATTTGTGTTTGATTCTATAGCTAAGGTGCTATTTTTTCAATAATTTTATTGGGGGATCTTACAGCTCTTATAACACTCAATACATCATTTGTATCAAGCATATTTGTACACATGTTGCCACATTGATTTCCAAATGTTTTCTACTTGAACCCCATTTTTATAAAATTAATGTGATGAGCTTAATGATACAGCCTATACTCACATGGCCTCATCAACATAGCATTGTGTTACATTCTGTAAAGTGGTTTCATTATATTGCATTCAATATACTGATCACTTTCCTGTCATTTGGGATTTCTTCTCAGGAGATGCCCACTGAATATCTTGGGGAGTACTTGGTTGCCCAAGATAATCCATAATACATAAGTAAGATAAGTTCTCAACCAACAGCAACAGCCACAAACCAAGAAACACCCAAGGCTACCAGACACTGGAGAATACATGGGTAGGTCTTCCTTAGAATATCAGAGCAGAGAGAGCATAGTAGTGTCCAAATCCTGAATTTGGACTTCTGATCCTTAGAACTGAGAAAATTAATTTATTTTTTGTAAATTAAAATACAAACAAACAAAGAAACAACAAAACAAACACATTCTCTGCCTTTGAGTCCCTGATGACTCATATGACCCTTCCAGGGCAAGGTCAGGTCAACCTGTGCCCTGTGAGTCTGAGAGTGTAACTGTTTACTAGAGAAAGGAGTGCCATCTTTCTCTGGTGCTTTGGAATTGCACACCATTAGGAATGAAGCCCAGTGGGCAACCCCTATGCTACCCAGAATACTTTTTCTTATGAAAGGGTAGAACATAGTTGTTGACTTGTGACATGTTGGGTTTATTCTTAGTATCTCTGAGCCTGATTTCATAAAACTCAGCAAATATTTGCACCCAACTTGGTATCTATTTGATCCTGGAAGCTGATTTGAATTTGTGTAGATGACCTGGGCATCTTGTCCATTTATGCTTCAGACTATCTCCATTTAAAAATAAATATTTCAATTCTAGGTTACACTTCACCACTAACTTTCCCCTCACTAAGCATCAGACTACTAAGTGAAAGAGCGAGCTCCTCTGGGAGAGGAAGCTGAGCTGTCTACTCCCATAAAGGTTTACCACCCTTGAGACACACTGGTCTACAGTCTTGCTGTGGTCAGAAATCGGCTCAGTGAAATCAGCATTTTAGTGATTGGAAAGGAGCAGGATCATCTGTGTAAGTAAGACTTGGGAATTTGGCAAGGGGTGATTGTCTAAGGGTACCAGATGAGCTTGTGACAGGTTGATGAGAGGACTTACAGTCAGCTTTAGCTTTTTGGAGCATTTGATATGGTCCTGCTCGATAGCGTACTGAAAAGTCAAAACATTCCCAGTCATAACACTTGATTTTGAGTCCCTATTCTAAATCCTTTATATTTTGTGTCAGCCAGTCTGGGATGCAGAAATTTCTTCTAGCGGATAATCAACTCAACGAGACTTCAGTCTGCATGATAGGTTTATATGCCAACCTAGCCAATAGGAGATGAATCAGTTTTCAGTTTGATTGGAGGGCAGAGAGATAAATGGCACTGCAGGACCCACCCACAGTCTCTCTTGCTCTCTAGTGACAAACCAGCGTGTTGCTAAGTCTCTATCTCATTGTGTGTGCTATGCTTCCTGTGGGACAAGCCAATGTGTGGATTGTGTTGCTAGAGCTTGAGTCTCCTTTTAGACTTGCCTCACCATGCTGCTGGTATGTACATCCTTTGAGCTTGAGGCTGGTGAATCCTGTCTTCTGGCATTGCTTGTATTCTGGGTCTGTTTTGCTAAGCTTTCATACCATTGCTTATTCCTGACTATTGCTGACCCACCCTGCTGCTTTCTGCTTGGGGACAGATACCACCTGCTTTGCCTGAAGGAAGACTCTGCTGCCTGCTTCCGTAACCTTGGACAGAAGTCCCCTCCATGAGTGGAAAGTCTTTCAGTATATTAATCGCTCCACAAAAATGAGCTGAACTGAGCCCTCTGTACTGCTGTGTATTAGTCTGGGTAGACTAGGGAAAAAATTCATAGACACACATAGATATAAGGAAAAGGTTTGTATGCAAGAGGAATGGGACATTGAGAACGCGTACCAACCTAGTCCAGTTTAAAGTCATAAGTCCGATATTAGCCCATATGCCCGTTATCAGTCTATAAAGTCTCAGTCCGACTCACAAAGTCACCGGCCAGTGGGTGCAGAATCCCCGCACTGGCAGGGATCTCCCCATGACTCCTCGCTTCCAGGGCTCAGGGTTCATCAACAGCATCCAGTGGTGGTAGAAGCAACTCAGCACTGGCAGGGGTCTCCACGTGGCTTCTTCAACTTCAGGGGTCTGGTTCCATCAGGGTAAGGTCGTGTGGCTTCTCCTCCGCTCCTCAGATGCTGCCATCTTGTCTTGTTCATAGTTCGTTGTCTCTGAGACTAACTCCCAACAACTGGGGAGATAGCTTCTCATCTCCATGAGAGAAATGTCGTGAGATTTCCCAGAAGTCTCAGGAGAAAGCCATGTCCACACGGAGGCCTCATTGACTACTCAATGACTATCTCCAGATTAACAGGCTAGACTGTACCCCTACATCTCAATCATGAAATTAACATAAGCAAATGACTGCCACATGCTGTGTGGACTGTTATATTTCTTCGGGCTGTTTAATATATATACATATATTCCTTGTTTTGTTTCTCTAGTGAACCCTGCCTAACATAGTATGCATGACGTGAAAAAGCCCGTATTCTCTATTTATAAATATGCTACTCTTTTAAAACAAAGTGGCTATGTATAAAGGATATTTAGAATGTTATCTGTTAAAGTAATCCTGTAGCATGGAAATCACAAAAATTAAATATTAATATGAAGATTATAAATTGGATTGATTAAATATGTTGGTCTTATGTATCTGAATAGCTTCAGATACATTTATCAGAGAAGTACACAGTGAACACAATGCTGATTCCACTCCAGTAGATAAAAATCACTTCTCTAAGCTTTATTACTTGTTCTTACTTCCTTTCTCATGCTCCATCTACAAGTTACTAATCCAAGACCTATCTCTCTTGAGTCTATTTTTTCCCCCATAGGGATAGTTTCTTGAACTAAAAGGATGTTATAGGGCTTTGTGACTAGCAGATGATTCCCTCCTAAAGTTAAAAAAAAAGTCAGTCAGTGAGGTGGAGAGACCCAATGGGACAATCAGAAAATCACTCAAAGCCTGAACACAAATAGGTTACAGAGAATATACTAAAGATTAGAGAACCCAGAAAATGCAAGAGAATCACAGTAAGAATTTTAATTTAGCAAGGACACACTCATTTCTAAAGCCTTTTGTCCTCTCCATTATTGACCAAGTTACTACCTAATTGCATTACATTTCCCAAAATAGCTGTCCAGGTGAAGAATAGTGCATAGGTTGGTCAACAAAATATTTGGAGCATGTTAGGTGTCATTTGTATTGTAGAATCAGTTAATTAACTATATGACAAAAGGGAGAAGGTGAAGCAATTTTTCAATCAATATCACTGAAAGAGGGGTATCAAGCATGTTTATTCTAGGGCTTCCAAAAAGCCAAATTCAGGACCATTGAGTCAATTCTGACCATTGGTAACCCAATCAGACAAGAGACACATGCAGGTTCTCTTGGTCTGGTGGTGTAGGGGTTACAGGTTGGCTTGCTAACCACAAGGTGAGTAGTTCAAAACCAACAGCCACTTCTTGGAAGAAGGATGAGGCATTTTTACTCCTGGAAAGAATTATAGACTGGAAAACCCATAGGGGCAGTTCTAGTCTTGCTATATTGTCACTCAGTATTAGATGTGATCAGATGGCAGTGAGCTGCTTTGTTTCAATGGTGGGCTTAGCTCTCTGGAGGAGAACAGAGGCTTGCTAGTAGTTTCAGATGTTAGCAGCCTAAGAGCTAACTACTATGCAACCTAGCAAACATTTTTTCATAAACAAATTTACTTGTGAAAGCTTGCGATATACAGGAAAATGAATAGCAGTATCAATTTTTGTTTCCTTGATATGATGCATTTACTAATACTGCCTAAGTACCACCATCTTATTAAACATATTCATATTTATTTTCCAATGACTCCATTTTAAAAAGGCACACTGTGGTTTAGATTGTGCTGTACTATTTCTATTGCTTTTGGATGTATAAGTCTCTGATTTTGTCGATTTAATTTTAAGCTTCCAGAGGTCAGCTCTGTTCAAAAGTCCCTGTATAGAAAAGGCCATTCTATCCTTAAACTTGTGCTATGGGCTAGGTTCAGTGCTACTTTCAGAGTTTGTTTCAAATTAATAATATATTAATTATACGTAATCAATGTGAGCAGGTGCACATGGAAATATTCTCTGTCTTCTCACATAGGGTGAGGGGTATGATTATCTTAAAGAAAAGACACAATCTCACAGGGATGTCTACGATAATTCAATTATTTTTCTCTTTAATTAATAATTAGCTTCTTTCTATGCATACTTAATGATTTTACTCCAACTCTCTACTGTATTATTTATACTGTTTGCTCAAAATATGAAGACCTTGCTTCATCTTACCTTTTCAGAGGTGCCTGTGATTGTGGCTTTCAATACACTATATGATAGTAATAATGTAAAAAAGGGTGGCAACAATTTGCAATGTCTGTGTCTTTTCTTCATTTAGAGAACTTAGCATTATATAGTATAAGGAGCTATATTTCATTATGACTTTTTTTCTGCTTCCCCACACTGTAAGAAGGCAGAATATATTATACCAGATCACTTAAAAATCTAGTGTCCATTATAATTTGGCTTAAAGCAAGAAAGAAAGTAGTACAAGAAATATGTGTGAAATAAGGAAATTATTGTAATTTCTTGCCCCTAGTTCTACTCCATATTTTTTTAATTCTTTCAAATTGCCTAGGAACTCCAGAGCACAACAGAGAATTCTTAGATTATGATTCCCTCTTTCAAAAATTTTAATATAAAACACTAATACTAAATTGAAAATGTTTCATACAGGAGATAAAAATAAATAGGTGAAGTTGAATAAAAATCAAAAGTCTATGTGTTATAACAAAGCTTAAAATTATTAAAAATGCTGATAATTCAAGAAACTCCCTGACTAGTAGCAACAAGATCCTAAAATGTAAAACTTTACATCCAGGAATCCTGAGAGAATAAGGTATTTTCAAATAAATTGTTTATGGGGATCAATCTCTGTTGCCAATATTTTTCTGCTCACACATTTTAAGATTTAACACCTCTTTTTAAAAGACAAAAATGTACCCAATGAAAAAAATTACCAATCACAAAATTCTTTAAATTCCAAGTGATTTATTAAATTAAATAAGATTGTGATATAGCTTGAGTTATATTGCCATTTCTATTATTTCTTATATAAGAGATTTAATAGCTTCCATTAAAAATTGAATTATAAGATTATGGGTTTTCCAGGACCAATGCTGAGAGTGACAAAACCAGGAGGATGGAGGGAGGGTTGGGTAGAAAGGGGGAACTGATTATAGTGATCTACATATAACTCCCCCCCCCCGCCCCCGGGGCATAGACAACAAAAAAGAGGGTAAATGGAGATGTCAGACAGTGTAAGATGTGACAAAATGTGGCAGTCACTTATCTGTGTCAATTTCAGCACTAGGAGTGTTGGGGTGGAGTCTAACCTGTCAATTTGTAGATAGTCAATGAGGCTCTGTGTGGACATGGCTTTCTCTGAGAATTCTGGGAAGTCTCACGGTACTTCCCAGTTGGAGGTGAGAGACTTGACTCACTCTCTCAGAGACGCTCAACTGAGAAGACAAGATGACAGAATAGTGCCTGAGTCCTAGGAACTGGAGGAGCAAGAGGAGAAGCCTCATGGGCTCACCCTGGTGGAAGGAGACCTCCAAAGCCTGAAAAGCCACAGAGAGACCCCTGCCAGCACTGAGATGCTTGTACCACCAACGAATACTGCTGATGTACCCTGAGCCCTGGAAATGAGGAGCCATGAGGAGACCCCTGCCAGCGCTCGGGATACTTCCACTGCCGCTGGATACACAAGACTCTGCACCCACTGCCCTGTGATTGTCCTGGTGTCATGGCACATGCATGCTTCATGAGTCAGAAGGAGACTTCATTGACTGGTGTCAGACATATGGGATAATATCAGACTTATGACCTTGGACTGGACTGGACTGGGTTGGGATGCTTTCTCAATGTTCCATTCCTCTTGTATACAAACCTTTCCCTTATATTCATAAGTGTGTTTATGAATTTGCTTCTATAGTCTACTTAGACTAACAGAAAAATAATAATTTATAAATTATCAAGGGGTCATGAGGGAGTCGGGAGTGGGAAGGGAAGGGGGATATGTGTTGCTGAGACCAAGAGCCCAAGTAGAAAGCACATGCTTTGATATCAACAAACATGCTTGACCCAATGTGCTTGATGCAATAGACACATGTATGGATTGTGATAAGAGTTGTATGAGCCCCCAATTAAAAAAAAAAGATCATGGATTGTTTTTTCACAACATTTTTTACAGACTCTTTGTGTACATTAGAACTTGATAGGTTCAGAGAATGGCTCATTAATAACACATATTGGCATTTCCCACACTTGTTCATAAAACCCTTTTAATAAATAACATTAATATAGTCCATAGACTGCTTTGTGAAACAATAACCCCCCCCCCACATCAATCAATTAATGTGTTCTAGTTTCTAAATGAAATTCAGTGTGTCTTCACAAGTTTTGTGAAAATTTCAAAATTTCCTTTACCTTTCATTCCATTTCCCCCACATACTAATGAAGGCTTCTTACATGTTGCATGATGACATGTTGTATACAATAACTGCTTTATCAGAAATTATTAGCAAATATGATATTCCTACTTAAATAAAGCGTCTTCCTTCCTTCCACCTATCCCTCACATATTTATTTATTTATTTATTTATTTATTTATTTATTTATTGTTTTGGGCATCACTGCCCTCTGGTGGTGGGAGTAGGAGGCCCAGCTTTGCTCCTGGAGTTCTGCTGCTGGATTTGAACCTCCAACCCAGTGGGCCACAGTACCGCACACAACCACTATGCCACTGAGGTTCAGCATTCCTTGCATATTTATTTAGTGATACCTTGCATATGAGTGTTCTTCACTATCCTCGGGATAAATATCTGGAAAAATGCTGCTGTAGGAATTGACAGCATAGGACATAATATAATATGAGTACACAGTTCCATAAGCTTTAAGAGGTGCTCAAATGATATCGCTTTGAATTGATCACTGTTATTTTTTATTTACAGCTTTGGTTTGTTTTGCTTTTCTTTTTTATTTTCTGTTTTGTTTTTCTTCTTACTATCATTAGTAGAATAAATAAAACATCATTTTATTTAAAACAGAATTTTCATTTGAATATAACCTCAATTTTGTAATCATCTGTTTGTCTGCTTTTAAATTTGCATGAGGTTGTCTTTGTGAAAAACTTAACCAATGTTGCCACTTGGTTATCTATCTATAGAAATATGAAGGATTGAAACATGATTCCCAATAATTCACTGTTAGTTATTAAGCTGATCTTTCTTTTTTGGGGGAGGCGGCATCACTGCCCTCTGGTGGTGGGAGTAGGAGACCCAGCCTTTGCTTCTGTGGAGTCGCTGCTGGAATTGTAACTCCATCCCAGTGGGTTGTCGTCCCGCACACAACAACTACACCACTGGGTCTCAGCCCTATTTTTATTGTAAAGAGGAGGATTGATGCTAAGAAGTTGCTTTGCCAGCCACTCCCTCTGTCCCAAAGAGTTAAGCACATGGAGTTGGCTATAGTTTTCTGTCCACTGCTTGTCTCATGCTCATGAGTCTGTGCAATTGTGCGCCATCTAATCAATTTCATAGAGATATTTTTATAGCTAGCACTACAGTTCACAGTGTTGGCGCCTGGAAGTTCAAATTTACAGGGGTAGCAGGGCCATGTTCTTTCCAATGGCGCTGAGTGGTGGAAGAACCTTTTTTTTATTTCTCTTTGATAGTCTTAGCCATACCTTGGCTTGAGACAGCGTAAGTCCAGCCTCTGGTTCCATCTAGGAACATCCTCCTCTGGCTGGTATAATAATTTGGCCAAATTATCAAAGCACTCTCAATATAAATGATACATTTTGTAAATAAGTTTACTAATGATTCAAAATCAAAATCTAAGACAGGATAATCTTCCCTCCCCAACTGAGTTTTGGTATTGTAGTGAAGAGAAATGCTATACCTATGTTTTTTTCTATCTCGATATCCATAATTCTCACCAAGTGTTTGGATGGGGCCACACAATTATAGGGTGTGAAACACACATGTAAGGGATTTATTAATTTTGTCTTCCCACTGAGTAGCTAAGGATTAGCCATCCCAGAATTTGGGGAGAGGGGTTCCAGTGCCTATTTCGTCACCATCAGTGTAGGTGTGAGGTTTCTGCTTGAAGTGACTTGAGGCACAGCAGTTTCAGCACAGAAACTACGGGAGAGAACTGGGAAGACAAAATGCTGAGAACCCAAGGAAGCATGTTTTGTCCTTCTTCTGACCAAGGGTGGCAGAGTCCAAGGGACCCTGTGACTGAGAGACTGAGGATCAGAGAGTGACGTGGGGACTGGTTGAGAAGAGTTGCTTCTGTGGGTGAAGGAATTATATCTGTAATATTTCCTGAGCCTGTCTGTGCTAACTTGCGAACTACACCTGCTCTGTGACAATTGGTTTAGAGGAGGATGGAGTTGAACTCTCCTTCTCTCTAGACACTGAAGGGGGTCAGCTAGGGTAACCCCCACAGCTTTTCTTCAGATCCCACTGATGTGGCGGTGGGTTGGGGACATGTGAGTGGATTGGGGCTCATGGTGATATCAGGTGACAGTGTAGACTTGCCTGACAGTGTCTTTGAGGTTGCAAGGTTGCCATCTTTACAAGAACATATTGTCAGGCCTTTCTTCTGAGGTGACTGGGTGATTTTAAACTACCCATCTTCAATCTTTCAATTAGAAGCAAGCTGAGTGCTTAATCATTCCACTTCTGGAACCCCTTTGCACTATCCATGTAGCTGACCAAATGTGTTTCTTCTTATATGTCCTGAATCAGACTTTATATGTGAGCTCTTTAATATACCCTTATCATGCCATATGAGACATTTTCCAGTAAGTATTCTCTATACATAGCCACAAAATTGGACTCAAACCTACAAAGGACCATGGAAATGGTACAAGGCCAGGAAATTCCCTGTTCAGGTAAAGTTAAGACCACATGAGTCAGAACCACGTTAACAGCTGCTAACAACAACATTTTCTATAAATTCATACATTTAAGATTCCTTTATAATAAGCATCACAGACTATTTATATTCTGATAAAAGCATTGCCAAGTTTCAAAATCTCGATTATGAACCTTTACTAATGCATCTGTATTCCGATGATATCCCTGCTGATAAATATAATATACGTATTAGATGTGAGGTTTGGTCACAAGGAGATTTGGCCAGTTCATCTTTCTTTTGCAAGTGTTTCTGAAAAGGAAGAAAACAGACTAGGGTCCTGTGCTTAATCTGGTATTTCCAACAGGCATTGTTAGAGCATCATTCATTGGTTCAAGTAACTGAATTTGAAATATGACCTAAACATTTCAAGCATAGCAAACTTCAAGAAATACTTGTTATATAGAAATAATCTGTTTCACAACTACTTTTCTATCAATTAAGATTATATGAAATTGAAAAACCAAACATTATTATATCAAACACTAATTATAATAACATCACTGCATGTAATAGCATAAGAAGGAAAGAAAGAAAAAATAGCAATATGCAAAATGAACAATGTCACTGAACTCTAGATTTAAAATAGCAATGATTTTGTAGTTTAATTGTACAAGGAATTACCTAAAACCAGCATGCACAAACACAATCAGAGACATAAGTGCTTTCTATCAACAATTCCCCAATATATTTTCTCTGGAACATGAAATGATTTTTAAGGTGGGGTAATTTTTAGTTCACTACAAATTAAACTGTTTCAGACTATAGAAGGAAAGCCCCCAAGTCAAGAATTATATTAAACATTTACATCTACTTGTAATTATATCAATTTACCCTTCTTTTAAGAAGCACAGGTTGTCAGTCAAAATCCTTGAGGTGATGGCCTTCGCCTTCATTAGATCCCCCCCCCAAGTCTGATGTCTGAAACCTATAGGAACCATGAGTTAAAAAACATGTCATTTTGAAAACATATTAATGCTATGAAAAGTAAACCATGTCTTCTAAAGATAGTCACCTAAATTCGACCCATGTGTTTCATGAATCCCTATTCCAACAGTATAGTAATTACTAAAGTGTATGTGTGCAGACATATGTATACACACACAAACATATCCAGAAGTCACCAAATACACTAGGAAATGCAGTTGAAATCGATCAATATATAAATTACACACTATCAAGTTATTTAGATGAGTTTGCTTAAATTCATTTATGGAAATATATATATGCAAAGTCTATATGATGAGATATGCTATTTAAAAATACATAAATTCAATTAAAAGGCATTTCCTTTCATCGAAACCTGCATACTAAGAAGCATTTGTTCTTAAAGTGAGTTACCAAATGACAATTTTATTATATTTTTAGCATAAATTCATTCAAGTTAACACCTTGCACAGAGAATTTTGCAAAGAAAAAAATGTAATTTTCTCATGTAAGTTCATTAAAAAGCTATAATTTTGTCATTCTAAATAGAGAGCTAGTAAACTTTATAAGATGACTTATCAAACAAAGGGTATTATCATTGTGGTATGTACTTGTTTACAATCGATAAGGTTGTTGTATAATTTATTAAAACTTGTCATTGCATTTTATTTCCCCTACAATTGTATTGGGTGTTTTCGTAGCATCTATATTTTCACAGTGCATTCATATACAGTCGTCTTCGCGACTAACTGCCATCACATTGATTCTGACCTAGAGAGGCCCTTGCACAGCCGAGCAGAACTGCGTGTTTCTGAGCCATACCTTGCACTTGTTCCCGTAGCAGACCCCATTGTTGCAGTCAGTCTATCTGGTTAAGGGTCTTTCTCCTTTATGTACCTCTCCACTTTCTCAAGCATGGTGTTCTCTAGGGAGTGGTTTTCCTGCAATATTTCGAAACTATGTAAGATGAAATCTTGTCATCCTTACCGCTAAGGAGAACTCTGCCTATTCTTCTAAAGCAGATCCATTTGTCCTTTAAACAATTCATGATACTTTCAATTTTTTTTTCTAGAACATAACTCAAATTCATTGATTCATCTTCAGCCCTCCTTGTTCAAGCTCTATATATGCTGTACACATATATATTGAGCTAATCAAGGAATATATATTTGGTTAGGATGCAGTTTTAAATAAAAGTGAGTGATAAAACTTGTTCAGATATTTGTACAAAGAACATGATTTCATAATCATGGGAACAAATCAGTCCTAGCACATAATCTGTTTTCACAAAGACAAGTGGGTCTTCTTTAATACTGTTGAAAATTTCCATATGAAATCTTCCTTGTTGCTTGGCAATAGGCCATAAGTGATCTAACCTCAGATTACTTTTTTTCATAACCGCTACTGCTATTTGTTTGAGTAGCATAATCTATGTTAGATGAGGTATATTGACAATTGGGCCAAAATACAATATTTGGGGATAAAAAGTGTTCTTTCCAATAGAAAGGAAACTGGAGAGCCCGGTGGCGTAGTGGTTGTGCACCGGACTGCGGCCCACTGGGACAGAGGTTCAATTCTAGCAGTGGGGTTTGCCTCCTACTCCCACCACCGGAGAACAAAAAAAAAAAGAAAAAAGAAAAGAGACTGGAGAGACCTGGAAGCTATTACTCTAAGGAAACTGGAAAACCTGCCTGAGAATTTTGCAGGACCAATTCACTCTAATGATTTGTTTTACCTTATACATAAAAATAAAAATAAAACAACCTCTAATCTTTTAAAATCCAAACAATTACAATTTCAATTTTAAAATTTTTATCCATTATTTCCAAATCTAACTTTACCATCATATTTAAAAAAAAATTTATTGGGGGCTCTTACAGCTACTACAACATTCAGTACATCATTTGTATCAAGCACATTTGCACACATATTTCCACATACATTTCCCAATATTTTCCACTTGAGCCCTTGATACAAGCTCCTCTTTAAAAAAAAAAAAAACACCTCCCCTTTCCCCTCCCCCACCTTTTTAAAAAAATTAATCATTTTATTGGGGGGCCCCTACATTTCCCACCACAATCCCTAAGAACATAAGTTGTATTCAGGCCACTTCTACACACCCATTGCCATTGTCACTCTCAAAACATTCTCCCTCCCTCCAGGCCCCCATTATCAGCTCCCTATATTACCCTTCCTCCCCCCTTCCCCTTGAACCCTTAGTAATTTACAAATTATTTTTTCATCCTGTTCACTGTCCAATGTGTCCCAACACTCACTTCCCTGTTGTCTGTACCCCAGAGAGGAGGCTACATGTACATCCCTAAAGTTGGTTCTCCCTTTCTATTCCTCCATCCCTCCACCCTCCTGGTATTTCCACTCCCATCACTAGTCTTAATGGATCATTTATCCTAAGTTTCCCATGTTTCCAACTTCACTGTACATCTCCTGGTATAGCTGGATTTATGTGGTAGAATTGGGGTCATGATAGTGGGTGGGAGACAGCATGGGAACTAGAGGAAGGTTGCATATTTCATAGCTCCTACCCTGTATCTTAACTGACTCATCTCCTCCTTGTAACCCCTCTGCAAAAGGATGCCACCTCACCTATTGATGGGCTTTGGGTCCCCAATCTGTATTCCCCCTCATTAATAATAATATAATTTTAGCTCATTGATGCCTGACACCGGATCCCTTCACCACCTCATGATCACACAGGCTAGTGTGCTTCTTCCGTGTGGGCTTTATTACTTCTGAGCTGAATGGCCGCTTGTTTACTCAAGCCTTTAAGTCCCCAGACACTATATCTTTTGGTAGCCGGGCACCATCAGCTTTCTTCACCACATTTGCTTATGCACACATTTATCCTCAGGGAACATATCAGGAAAGTGAGCAGGCAAAGTTGTGCTTTTGACTTCTTGAAACCTGATATCTCATCCCTTTGACAACTCATGATTCCACATGCTAGTGTGCTTCTTCCATGTGGGCTTTGTTGCTTCTGAGCTACATGGCTGCTTGTTTACTTTCAAGCCTTTAAGTCCCCAGATGTTCCATCTTTTGATACCCGGGCACCATCAGCTTCTTCATCACCTTTGTTTATGCACACATTTGTCTTCAGTGATCATGTCGGAAAGGTGAGCATCTTGGAATGCCAATTTAATAGAACAAAGTGTTCTTGAACCGAGGAGATATTTGAGTGGAAGTCCAATGCCCATCTGTTGTCCTACTGCACATGGCCAGCCCCATTAAGAAATATGGATACCCTCGCAAACCCACGGCATATTGGGGCCAGGAAAAAGAAGCGGGGTCAAGATTATACCCTGTTGGACAAAACCACACCAATGCAAAGCACTAAGAGTGTGCAGCAGAGCGTAGAGTCACAGATGGAGTGACAAGGATATACTTTGGGGCCAGGGTATTGGCACCCCATCCAACTCAACTAGGGGTCACTCTAGGAGGTTAACAACAGACCTTGAACTTTATACAGGTTCTTATATTGCTATTATTTTTATTATTTTTTTATTATTCTGTTACATATTGTATAGTACATTGAGGGGGTTTCTTGCTGTTGTTATCATTGTTTTATTTGCTTAAGTTGCTCCATTTTAGGAGACCTTTCTTGTACATATTGCTACCTCTACAGGTCTATCTAGACAAGAT
>PVJH01008562.1:69442-84686 GCA_004026705.1 Nesogale talazaci | reverse complement strand
TATGTCATTTCCTCACCTCTCGTGCCATTGACTGACTCACTCGGGGAACTTGTATCCAATCCCATTGAAGGATCTTTGATTTCACCAAAAACATCCCACTCAGAGCAACAGCTGAAGATTTCTGCCCCAGGGTTTTCAGGTTCAACCTTGACAATTTCTTCTAAAGAGGAGGCTTAAGAGAGACCTGGAAGTTTGGGGGGTGGCTTTAGTCCTTGCCCTCCCCATTCTGTTTTTCCACAATAGTCTGATGATAGGCTTCATTTTCTGACACTTCTCCCTGGCACCTCAGTCTGTTTGTAGAGGCCCTGGACTGTTTTTCTTTAGTAATGACAGTAGTATACTGAGGAGATGTTTCCTGGTGTTCTGATTTGGGTTCAAGGTCTTAAAAAAGGTGCCTTTGACTTCAACCAATGAACAAGTGATGTCCACTTTGACCTGGGGTTTATCTTCAGTAGTAGGTAGTACTTGAAGATTGACAGACAATTACTGGTGGGAAGGAGGAGACCACAATGGGTTGGTTCAATGGATAGGAAGAAGTAGGATAGGATTAACCAAGAGGGTGGGACTGAGAACTTGAGGCCACAGCTCTGTTGACAGACTGCATCGTTGTTACAGCCAGTGTTAAGGCTCACGACTCGCACAGCAGTGGCAGAAACAGTGAAGATGACAGGTGCAGGGTGGATGAAGGGGGGTAGGTTTTAGGCGGTGGGGGGGAGGGGGATGACTTGATCCCCCTTCTCTTTGGGAGTCTTTGTTTCATACATGACTTTCAAAACTTAGAAGGGGCACATGAAGACAGCATTATGTGGGGCACAAGGGCAGAGGAGAGAGAGGAGTCGATCCTCACCTCAGGCAGTGCCAAAGAAGACTGAAAACAATGGCCCCTATGACTTCCAAAGAAGGGATGCCTGACACTATCTGGTTCCACCATTTTGCTTGGAGGGGTTTCTGATTGAGGGGATCTGGCTGGTGTCTTCCCAGAGTTGAAGCTAGGGTGAAGAGAGGTGCTTGGTTGGATAAGAAGAGGCTTAAGGCCTGATGACCACTTATGTCTCCAAGCCTTCCTAGAAAACATTTGGCAACTGGCTTCCGTTTCAAGATGACCTCCTTCAGCAACAGCTTCTCTCCCCACGTCTGAGCCAGCTCTGCCTGGGCCTGCAGCTGAGCTGGACTCAGGAGCTCCATTCACATTTCTTCCCTCTCCAGCACCTTCAGCTATGTACCACACAGTTCTTTCTGCAGGGGTGGCAAAGTGACTTTTAACCCTTCCCTCTGTAGTGGTGGCCAATGTTGTCAGGTGCTCTGCCCAGCATCAGGTTCCTGGTTCTCACTGTCGGTTGGGGGACAGTCTTGCAGGTTCAAAGGTATTTGCTGATAAGAGTATACTGACTTTTTTCAAAATATGTCTGCATAATTTGATTATGTCTGCATTTGTAGGCATCTGTCCATTTCTTCTTGGGGACTTTGAATAGTTTTTCATAATAGTGTGTTATGTCTGTTTTCATCTCTTATTCTGAATATTTGCATCCTTTTTCTCTAAGTTTGCCAGTCTATTTTGTTGATCTTTCCAAAGAACCAGCTTCTTACTGATTTTCTTACATTTTTTCCCTCATATCATTTATTTCTGCTTTGAGTCTTATCATTTTTCCCTTTCTTTATTGAAGGAATTATGTTGTCCTTGTTCCTGTTCTTGGAGGTGTAGTGTTAGGATGTTAAGATTGCTCATCTTTTTCCGTGTGTGGAGCAAGCTGTAACTTGGTCTCTGCTTTCTTTCACTTTGTTCCAGAGGTTTTGATATGGTGGGTTCTCATTCTTTTTCTTTTTCTTTTTTTTTTGGGGGGGGTGTAAATCATTTTTTATTGGGGGCTCATCCAACTTCTATCACGATCAATACGTACATCAATTGTCCGCAGTCCACATTTGTTGCCATCATCATTCTTGAAATATCCTCCTTAAACGTAACACCCCTGCCCATCAGCTCCCCATAATTCCTGGTGTTGGGTTTTTTTTTTGTTTTTGGGGGGGCATCACTGCCCTCAGGTGGTGGGGGTAGGAGGCCCAGCCTTTGCTCCGTGGAGCTGGACTCAAACCTCCATCCCAGTGGGCCACAGTCCCACGCACAACCACTACGCCACCGGAGCTCAGCCCTCATTCTTTTTCTTACAGAATTTTTAATTTCCTCCTTTATTTGGTTTATTGCCCAGTCAGTTTTGAGTATTATGTTGTTCAATCTCTATATGTTTGCTTTTGGTTTTGCTCATTCTATTATTGATTTCTAATTTTATAGCCTTGTGCTTTAGAAGCTTGATTGTAGAATCTCAATTTTTTTGAATTTGCGGAGGCAGGATTGGTGGCTTAGTATGTGGTCTAGTCTTGAGTATATTCTATATGTATTGGAGAAGAACATATGCCATGTTTTTGTTGGATGGAGAATTCTGTATATGCCCACAAAGTTGTTTTTGTTGATCTTGTTATTGAGCTTCTTGGTTTCTTTCTTGAGTTTTTTACTGATGTTCTGCCTTTCCTTCAGAGCGCTGTACTAAAAGATCTTTCATTAAGTGCATATGTGTTTATTATAATTATGGCTTGCTGAGCTATTATTTCCTTTATCATTATGCAGTGTCTGTTCTTATCTTCTGTCATACTGTTTGCCTGGAAGTATATCTTACAGCAAATTAATATTGCTATCCCTGCTTTCTTTTGCTTGGTACACTTTTGTCCTTGATTTTTAATCTGTTGATGACTTTGTGTGTGAGGCATGTTTCTTGGAGGCAGCATATTGATGGATTTTATTTCTGCTAATATGTCTTTATTGATGAATTTAGTCCATTAACATTCAGATTTATTGATACGTATTTATTTGTAACTGCCATTTGCTTCCCATGTGTGTTTGTATGCATATTCTGTTTCTGTGTTATTTCCTTGTTTGGAGTGTTGTGCTGGGTGTGCTGGTTTTTATGAGTAATTGCTTTGTATGTTAGTTTTAGGCTTGTGTGTTGTTGTTGTTGTTCAGTTTTTGTACTTCATTGAGTACTTTTTGCAGTAGTAACATTGTTTTTGTGAACTCTTTTAGTTTCTCTTTGTCTTGGAATACTTTTCTTTCTCCATATTTGAGTGATAATTTTGCTAGGTACAAGATTCTAGGTTGAAAGGGTTTTGGTACCCACCCCCCACCACCAATCTGTTTATAGCACTCCATTGTCTTCTTGACTGCATAGTTTCTGCTGAGCAATAATGAGGTTATTTTATTTGCTTGCCTTTTTTCATGTAACTGATCCTTTTTTCTCTGACTGCTCTTAGAATTCTTTCCTTGTCATTGAAGTTAGACACCTTGACCACAGCATGTCAGGGAGCTTTACTTTGGGATCTCTCCTGGCTGAGGTTCTTTGGCTTCCTGAGCAGGTAGTCATCTTTTACTCCTTTAGACATGGAGGAACATTTTCTTGCAGAAGCTCTTGGACTATTCTCTTTGTGGAGTTTTTCCCCTTCTTCCTTTTCTGGAATCCCTGTAATATGAAAGTTGCCCTTTTAATTGTGTCCCACATTGTTCTCAAGCTTTTCTCAATATCCTCTTTTATTTGTTTGTTCTTTGCATAGGTTGTGATTTATAGATTTGTCTTTCAGCTCACTGATTCAAGCTTCCATCTGTTCAATTCTGTTTCTCACTTTTCTTTTATAGCCCTGTGCTGTTACTATATCGTATTGTTGAATTCTGCTATGGTAGTTGGTTTGTGAAAAACTCGGAGTTTTTCTAGTGGTCTTAACTAGCTTTTCACTTTTTCTCTTAGACTCTTCCTTCAACTGTTGCACAAGTTCAGTCATCATTCTTTTAAATTATATTTCTGGTAAATCCATAGCCTTTTCAATTTTAGGCATTGCATCTAGGCCTGGTTTAGGCATTACATTCTGTTACCTGTTTCTCTTTTATTTGTGTGCACCAATATCTTCTCTTATTTCCTTCACATCTTGGAGTTGCAGTTTGGGGTGTTAGGGAGGTGGTGTTCTGTGGGAGTGGTTAACTACGTTAGATGGTGCCACAGATGTGTAGTGGACTGTTTGTATAAAGTATCATGGGTGGGGGAGTGTTAAATTAGGCTTGTCAGGAGAGAACAGAAAGAGGGAGAGAGGAAGTGTTAGAGGAGGGGAAGAGGAAGGAATAATAAGGGGGAAAGACAGTGTTTTTTGGTAGATTAAAAGAAAATAAATTAGATTCTTTTAAATGTCTGTTTGCAAAGATGGAGGGATGGGTATTAACATTTGATAGAAAAAATTATTTTAGGAAATATAAGAATATGAGCTATTGGTTTGAGAATGATAAGGAAAGAAAAGGTTTGACAAGAAGAAAAACTAAAAGATAAGTTAATAGCAGTATGAAATAAAACTATATTTAAACAAATGAAAATTTAAAAGAAAGGTTTACAAATAACACTAGGAAAAATAATCCTGAAGAAAGATGCACAGAAGCTGTTAATGTAGGCTTTTTGGTCTCTAAGCTTTGCCCTGGAACTTTGTCTATGCTGTGGGTGTAACTTCTGGGTTGATGGTGTGTGAAGAGACTAGAAAACAAATTGAGAGTAAAAATGTAAAGTTATATATGTATGTATGTATTCCCCCTGTCCTTATATATACCTACAAATGAGGAAGTCCTGATTGAGGATGAACTTTAAGAAAAGTGCTCAATTTTGTTTTAAAGAAGAGAAAGGTCTAGGAGTGATAGAACACAGCAAAAATAATACCTGAAAGAAGAGTAGCTGGGTCCCACACCTTACCGTGTGTGTGTGTGTGTGTGTGTGTGTGTGTGTGTGTGTGTTGGGGGGTGGAGTCAGGACTGTGTGAAGCAGACATCTTTTAAGCAGTTGGGGCCGGTGTCAGTTAGTGTGATGTTTTTCTATTTGATGATGTTGTAGGGTGTCAGAGTAGGGTTGAAGCTAAGGCTGGTGTTTGTTATGGCTGCAGTCCTATTTTCTTATGATTTTAGTTAATTATTTTGAGCAAATAGACCTCTGGTGAATCAGGTCAGAGGGGTTAGGATTCGCTCTCTCAGGTGCTGGGGTGGCCAAGTGGAGGTGGGGAAAGGGGTCCATACCGACCATCTAGAGAGGGGGCCTAGGATGGCGGGATAAAGCAGTGACCTAGTCAGAAAGCAAGTGGTGTATGTGAGAGGCTTGGGATACTGACCAGGGGCTGACCAGGGTCATAGGACAGCTTGGTGCAGTGGTTCCTAACCCACATTATTATGGTGACCACCTCATTCATAAAATCATTTTCATTGCTACTTCATAACTGTAATTTTGCTGCTGTTACGAATCAGGCCACTCCTTTGAAAGGGTCATTCGAACTCCAGGTTGAGCACCACTGGCTTAGTAGCTAGCTAGGTATGTGCTCCATGAGCAGCCGCTGGGCCCCTCAAGCCCAACCCCCTGCCCCCCGCCTGTGTTGCAGTTTCTACTAGTTTTATTATGCTAATATTTTGTTCAGCAATCAGCTGTGTGTTAGCTGCCACCAAAAGAAGTTGACAGAGGAGTTGGGGGAGGTGGGGAAGGCCTTCAAATGAACTGCACCTCTGGGAAACTGGGTTAGTTTTGCTGATTTGGGCTGGACTTCCCTGGGCTTGTGTGAAGAGTTGGTCTATTCCCTATTTATGCTGGCTCTTTTGGATGATTGGGGTGACCCAGTGGGGGTGGAAGAATGGGGTCTGTACCTGCCACCACCTACATAGGCTAGGGGTTAGATATCAAGTCTACTGAGAGGGCAGGTAGCTGTTGCAGTTTATTTTTGAGTTGTTTTGCTAACACTTTGTTAATGGTCCAGGTGTGTGTTGGGTGATACCCATAGATTAAAAATGAAACAAAAACCCTTTAAATGGCTGTTGTTTGTAAGCTTTGGGGAGGTGTTTTCAAATTGGGGTCTATTCCAAGCTGTCCTTCAGGAAAGGGAGATTAGTTTGGTCGGGTGGGGCTGGCACTCCCTGGACTTGTGTTTACTATTTATGACCACTCCAGGCTGCCCCATAGATTTGTCCCCACGGGGCTCAGTAGGCTGTGGAAACACAGCCTGCTATTGGGGAGTTAAGCCTGTGGGGTATCTACAGAATCTCTCGGCCTGGGCAGAGAGCCAAAGCTATTTATTCTTTTATCCTCCCCAGGCTGTCCTCTAGAACTCTAGGTCCCTGCAGCTCTGCTGCGGCTGTGCTCAGCCAGGTGAGTGCCCGGGGCTGACAACAGAAGGGAGTCTTCTCAGCAGATGCCTGCTACTTGTTAATTTTAGTGAACTTGTGTCTGCTTCTCTTTATGCTGGTAATCCTGGGGTCTGGCGTGTAGGCTGTCTCTCGCAGTGGCTCCTATGTGCTGTTCTCTGTGGAGTCCCTCCAGTGTGGGTTACTCAGCTGCCATCTTCCACTCACATTGGCTAATTTTTATCTAAGCCTGTCTTCACCAGCCTGTGTAGCCCAGAAGATCCACTGAACTGAAACCCATCCTCCATGGATGAACCTGCGGTTACTCCGACATAGTCATGGCACAGCTTTCGGCCTCCGAGCCATACCCGAGCTAATGTGGAACGACAGACTGACACGTGCTGGTTTGTAGGCTCAGTGCTGTGTGTTTTGAAAGAAGCCCACAACTGAAACAGAATGTGTAAGTGTCGTTGGACTCCCAAACAGTCAGTGTTTTTAAAAGAGAACTAAGAATGCCATAAAGTGCACCTTCAAGAATCCATTGGATTCTGTTAGCAGAGAGGAGGAGGAGGCACATTTTCTCATATGAGCAAAGACATGAACAAATGGCATTAAAATATACAAGAGGTCATAAATTCATGATTGCACTGATAGCCCCTCAAAACTGGCGCCCCACTCCCCTGTGGGGAGCACTTGGGTGGAAGAGTGGGAGCAGCACTGCCCAGAGTCGTTGGAGAAAAAATATGATATGTGGTAAATGAAAACAAAGTGTGCCATATTTGCTTATTTGTAATGTGAGAAGACTTGTATTTTTCACATGCCAGAGTTTTCACACCTTGTGACTGTTTCTGTAGAGATAACGGGCTGTCTCCACTGTAGCAGAGGGAAGGCCTTTGCTCCGCTTCCTGAGGAGTGAGCCTGTGTTCCTGTCTTAGACTATGGCCAAGCTGGCCATACACTAGATGATGAAGGGGAAGTGGAAGCCGAGATTGATTAGATGTATAAAACTGCGGTGACTGTAGTGTCGTTAGAAAACCCTGAGACAGCACGAGGGAAATTCTGGAATGCTGACTTCCTACAGAAGGCCATGAGCTTGCATTTGAACTCCTCTGACCTGGGCAGCTCTCCCGTGTGGGGGTAGATGATTTGGCTTCTATCCTTCAGTTGCACCCCTAGGAGGGAGACAGGAGAAAACGGGGCACTGTGTTCACTCTAAGCTTTGGAGTGGCCTCCAATCTCCTTTAGTGCTAATGCAGCAGTGCTGATGTGAAAGCAACCCTTCTAAAGGCTGTTTTCACCCATCTTTAAATGGCGCTTTACTCTTTCCTGGCCAAGCTTGTCTTTAGTTTTTAGCCAGCAAGACCTCATCAGCTGGTCCAGCTGTGTTGCTGTCTATACAAAAAAATGGCAAGTTTCCTGAAGTGGGCATGGAGGATGGTCTCGTCGCCCTCCTTCCTAAGCAGTCTTCCTCTTTCCCCTTTTCCTCAACTGTGAAGTCGTTTTAAGCACTATCTGTGTCAGCTTGTTGCAAACATCAGATGCTACTTCATTTCATATGCTCTAGATTTTGTGAGGTCTGGAACTTTTTAATTGGGAGGATTCTCTTTAAGAAAAAGATATTAGAGGCGGATACCAGGGATATTAGGAATTTCATGGTGAATCTACTTTTTATAAAAAGAACTTTTTTTTCTCGCATCACTGCCCTGGTGGGAGTAGGAAGCCCAGCCTTGCTCCTGGAGAGCTGCTGCTGGATTTGAACCATCAACCCTGTGGGCTGCAGTCCCGCACACAACCTCTGAACCACCAGAGCTCAGCTAGTGAATCTTCTTTTAAAGATTTCTTTTATCTATTTATTTTTGTAGTTCGTCTGTAGTGACCGTTCTCCTCGCCGTCCCCTTGCCATTGTCTGCACTGTGTTGTTGACAGTAACCCTGTGAGCCTCCTGCTCCCACCCATACAGCACAGCAGACACCACTCAAACATCACAGGCCCCCTAGCCAAGCCATGTGAGCCAGGGGTCCTTGGACACAATGTCTCCGTTGAGAAGAACCGAGATCACATTTTCTCGCATGCTCTTGTGCCTGGCCTTTCGCAGCACAACCACAGCCTTGCTTGTCTCTCTGCTTTACCTGGAACCAGCTTTCTTAATTTGGTTGTGGCACCCTGGTGTTAGTTCTCATCACCCACGTACTCAGAGTGCACATTTCTTTTCCCATCATTGGCTGTGAATCCATTCATGAGTGCCACTCCTCTCTGAGCAGTGAGATAAATCAGTGTCTCTCACCGAGCTGCTCTTAAATTCGAGTCCCCTGACTTACATTTCAGTTTGGGCATTGTGCCAAGGTCTCTTTATTCAACATGTTGCAAGAAAATCTCCAGCCCCTCATCCCTCCCAGAATCCTTTCCTGTTCTACCTGGTTTCTGTCATTAGCATATGTCAGTAAGACAGTGTGCAGGCAGCAGGTTCTGGAAACAGACCCCCTTAGTTTAGGTTCTTGCTTTTACCTTTGAGTCCCAGGGTGAAGTCTGTGAGCTCTCTGGACCTCAGTGTCTTCATCTGTAAATGGAGATGGTAGCCAGGACATGGTGGATAAACGTTAAAAGAATAAGTGTGTGGAGACCAAGTTTTAGGAGGTAGTAGGTGCTCAAAACAATCTTAGCTACCATTTTTATTATTTGATCACTGCTTAATTAAGATAAAACCAGTCATGCTCATCCTGTTCCACATATGTTGTTGTTTTTCCTTGCACTACTGAAATTGCATTAATCTTATAAGTAGAGAAAGAATAAAATGTCATTAATAGAGTTCAAGATGTTACTTAACTGATTTGTCTTTTTATCTGTTTTTAGTAGCTATGTCTTCTCAGCCCCACCGTATTGATCTATGCACTGATATTTTGTCAGTGATTTTTGAAAGAATTATGAATATCACCTTCAATATGTTAGAATCTTACTGGATAAAGTAATTTAAAACAGATTTTCTGATCCCTTCTCCTCAACTGCCAGCCATATATGTATCTGTTTGTAGGCCCATCTGTTTGTAAGATTTTAAAGAATCTTACATTAAAGTTGGGCCAGCAGGCTTTTTCTGACTCTTTTGTTACGCTGTGATTGCCTATCTCTGAACCACCATACACCAAACCACTACCATCAGGTCAACCCTGACTCCCTTGCCCCTCTGTAAGGGTTCTGAGGCTGGCAATCTCCACAGGAACAGGCCCCTGTTCAAACAGGAGGGTTCGAACCGCCGTAGCTGGTAAGACTGGCATATGCTCCTCTGATGTGGCTTTTCAACCTCTTTTCTCCTCATCCTCGTTTATTTCCAGCTTGAGATTGTCCCTAATTTTCTAATTCATTTCAGAATCTTCACAATCTCACAATGTGATTTTAGCACATCTACAAAGGCCTTCCAGGGGCCGCTTTACACAGCATGGACATCTTAGACGATCACTGTTTCATGGCCTCTCAACACAATTTTGCAGGGTGCTGCACTGGGCTGCTCTCCTAATCTTCCGGTGTGCAGCTTGGAACATTTGCTTTGAGTCAGTTTTCTGCCTTTTCAGTACGTATTCGCTGCTTTTGCCTGTCCCTTTTTATCAGGGAAAAAAACACCCACATCCATGAAACAAGAGATGATCTTTCTTTACTTTTTCCTGAAAAGAGCAGTAAGTTCTCAGATGAGCTGTTGACTCTGAAGTGAGATAAATTGATGGGGAGTGTCATCTGCGTGACTTCTTATTTGTGGCCCTGAAGTGACACTACGGTGGGTGAGGGAAAGGTGGAGACATGCCCTTGAGCCCGGGGGCACCCTGGTGAGACCCTCAGCAAAGCCCTGACTCTGGTCAGTGGTCAGCCAAGGGAGAAACGACCTGGCAGCTTCGCTCATCGAGATGGAAGCCTTGGCAACCTAGGACACCATCCGAGAAGTGCCCCCCTTTCCGAGAGGACCCTCCCTCGTGCCACAGTCTCCTCTGGGGAGCAGGGAACACACCAATGACAGGGTGATACTTCCCTCCATGATCCATACTCTGTTTCAGTACAGACACACTGCTTCACGGAAGGTGCTACGTCGGTGGCAGATCCTAATTCGGCAAGTGGTTCAGCCCCTCTGTTCTCCAGACTTCAGGGGCTACTGCTGCCAGCAGAGCCAGGCAGGCCCACAGCCCCCTCACGCAGTCTGCCGGCCATCACGAAATGAGGAGGCCAAAAGGGAGGGGCTCCGACCACATGGTCTGAGGCTGCCGGAGACTCCAGAAGAGTGGTCCCTCTGCATCAGGGTTGGTTGGGATTCATGTTTCCATGGGAGAAGCAGCCATGGCTTTTGCAGAGTGCATGCAGCAATTCAATAGCTTCTGTGTGTACAGTTCACCTGGGAGTCAGACGGCATACCCCATGCTCGCCCATCTTCACTGAGCCCGGCCCCGAAGGCCCCGGCTGCTCTTCCTTGTCCTGTGAGTCCACTTTGAAGACAGCAAGTCCTTTCAAGCTGAACGTTGGATGTGGGTCTGTCTAATTTGATACTCTCCTGCTACCTCAGTCTGCCCTCTCGGCCCACACATTTGGCAGTTCCAGCAGGGAAGAACTGACAACTGCTTCTGTCAACCTGAGTGTAGGGGCAGCCCAAAGCTTTTTCAGCCTAAAAAAAAAAAAAATCCTGACTTTGACATATACCCACTTAAGTTGACATTCCTCCTGAAGACTTACATGAACAGTCCGGGCATGTCAGTCTTACTTCCAACTGCTGCTATCCATCTTCCTCAGCTGGGCGTGGGTTGGGGAGATGATTCTAGCAAGACATCAAGAATCTACAGACATCAGACCCCAACGTACAAGGAGGCTTTAAAAAGTTCATGGAGAAGCCCCATGGTCTTTAATTCCATCTCTCCACGAGTTTTTTTGAAGCCCCCTTTTAAGTGATAAAGAATCATAACCAGCTGTTGAATAATAAGATGTTACATGTATGCAGAGCTTTATAGTCTAAGGCAAAAGTTCTCAACCTATGAGACGCGACCCTTTGGGGGTTGAACAACCCTTTCACAGGGTTTGCCTGATTCATAAGAGAAGCACACTTACAGTTATGGAATAGCAACAAAAACAATGTTATGGTTGGGGGGTCACCACCACAAGAGGATCTGTATGAAAGGGTCATGACATGAGGAAGGTTGAGAACCACTGGTCTATAGGATGCCCTGACAGCACTGTGGTTACGCATTTGGTGGTTCAACCCCCCCTCACCTCCACCCAGCCGCTCTGTGGGACCAAGATGTGACTCTGCTTCTGTAAAGATGACAGCCTTGGAAGCCTGGCTCATCTACTCTGTCCTGTAGGGTCTCCATAAGTCAGAGTGAACACAGTGGCAATAGGATCATTATGATGCTAATTTATTTCTCAGCACGTCCTCAAGAAACACTCCTATTCTCATGTACACTTTATGAATGACGGCATTTGCCCAGAGTCACCAACTCAGGGTTGTTAGGCAACATGCTTTTGAACCCAACTTCTTTGCTCCGAAGCCTGGAACAAGCGTACCCAATATGCAGCACTGGCCTTTCTGTAGCAACACCCGCAGAACTGTTGCCCTGATATCTGTGGATGGCTCACGTTTCAGCAAGGCTCACAAGAGCTCTATGCCAGCAATTGCACAAAATCTACATGAGGAAAGTCAGTCATTCCAACAAGTAGGGACACCCTTTATCTGTGTGGATTGGCAAATGCTAAACCACATAGAACCCTGACAGTGGGTTACGAGTTGGGTTGCTAATCCTAAGGTCAGCAGTTTGAAACCACCAGCCACTTTGCTCAGCAGGAAAGAGACGAGAGGAGGCTTCCTACTTCTTAAAGAGTTAGTCTTGGAGACAACCAAGGGCTGTTCTAGCCTGTCCCATGAGGCTACTGTGAATTAGCATTGACTTGATGGCAGTGAGTTGAATGAGAAGTTGTCCATACATCCTTCCTCAATAAAGTTGGAGTGCTAACAAAATGTTAATGAACAGCTGAGTGCTGATATTTCCTGTTTTATGAGAAGAATACATTTAGGGTTGGAAGGGAACTTGGCAAGATACGAGATTTAAAGCATTTCGATGGAAATAAACCAGTGTGATTTTCTGTACCGCATTTAATTATGGCAAGTGCTCTCTGGCTGGTACACATCAAAAGAAAGCTAATCTTCACAAGTAAGCAGAAATGTCAGCAAGCATACCGTGTTAAGAGAAGTTTGGACAACAGTGTATTTTCTCCAAAACTAACATTTTACCTCTAGATAGAGGGCCAGTAGGCCTCAGGGATTTTGTAGACAGTAAGATTGATGTTTCTTTAAGGCTGAGTTTTGACGCCTGGGGCATAGTTTTCACTGTACCGCAGTCTATAATACGTATACATCAAGGGCACTTACTTGGTGATTGCAGAAATTGCAGTGCTACTTGACAACCATACTTGGAGTTAAAAATGGTGTCGCGGCAACATCAAACCACCTCGGCTAACCTCACAAGCTGGAGGATCTTTACCAGCCTCAACAGCCCAAAGATGATTTCTTTAACACCGAGGTCAGACAAATCCTCCTCTCCAACCGTTTTACCACTTCTTGCTCTGGCCTTCCCACAGCACTCACAGACCAGACTCACTGGAAGGGAAATAACAGCACACAACAACGCAGGATCAGGGATCACCCAGGATACAGTTCTTCCATTAGGACAGCTTCTCAGCCACACCCAAAGGCAGGCTTCTTCACACTTGAGGACCCACCATTGCCCTGTTTGAGCAAGTGTTTGACAAAGCTCTTTAACTCCTCCAGTAAGTGCCTGGGAGTGTCCCATTCTGTCAGTAAGTCTCACGGGAAGGCACTCAGCTCTCTCTGGGGTAAGTCTAACTCTACCAACAAGTGTTTGGAGCTAGCCCATCTACCTGGAAGCCCTCTGCTCACTCTTTGGATTGGCAAGCATCGTGGCCCCTTGCGCTGGGTGTGGGGAAGCCCACTAAACAGCCTCCTGGTCCTTCTGCCACCAGTCATCACCTTCCACCATCTCCAGTGCTAGAGTTCTTCATCTCTCTCTTAGGCCTGGTGTTTCTCAGTGCAGTGTCCCTGAGTCCAAAGGACATATTCCACTCCCATCTCTTTTAGGTGGCATCGAGGCCCCCATTTCTGCCTCAGGGATGGCTCCTCATAAACCTGACTGACCAGTCCACTCATTAGAGTACCATGCACCTCAATTGCATTATTAACCAGCCGTCCAAACCCTTTGGTGAGCCCCACTTCACTTGCAGAGTCTCGAATCACTTAAGGAACCCTGGTGTAGAGGTTACGCACTGGGTTGCTTACCTCAAAGTTACTTCTTTGAAACCACGAAAGATGAGGCTTTCTGCTCTTGTAAAGAGGTAGTTGCAGAAGCACACGGGGGCAGTTCTACCCTGTCCTATGGGGTCACTGTTAGAATCAACTCAATGTCGGTGAGTTTGGCTTGGTGTTGGGTGGTCCTAGGGTCACCCAGGGCTAGATGGCTCACCACAGAGTCAGCAACCCCAAATCTGGGGGCGACAGATGAAGCTGCACACCCCGTGAAGATTCACAGCATCAAAAGCCACACACAAGGTTGGAGTTGGCTTACTAGCCATGACCGGGCAGGTCACCCAATCATTCGGTGGGAGTTAGAAGACCCTGCCAAGAAAGGCCATCTCACAACTACCTGGCTTGCTTTAACCTGTCCAGGACAGGGGACAGGTGTTTGATTCCTGCTCTTCTCGGCAGCCAGTGGTGTGGTAAATGCTTCATGTGACATGCTGGAGCAGCCCCAGAAATCTGACATCAAGACCAATAAGATGAATGGCTGCTCAAGACAATGGCTCCCTGACACAGCGCTGAACAGTGCCTAACAAGCTTCCCGTTTTAACAGTGAGATGCTATTGAGAGGACCCATTAGGAAGAGGCATATCTAGAATAGTGCTGGATTAGATCATCATTTACTTGTGAAAGATTAAACAAATTTTACTTGAATTTTTTATTTTGTAAAACGTTAAGAATGTTAGCTAGAATGTGTGATCTTTGTGGAAGAGTATTTCTCAGTGAGTCTTCATTCACTCTCACCCTCCTCAGTCTGTCTCGTAGCTTGCGACACTACCCGATGGATTGAGTCAGAAAGAGGATTGAGTCCTAACTGATGTCCGTAATTGTAAGTAAGTGAGGCAGAGTTCTACTTCTAAAGCCTCCGTTTTGAGAAGCATTTCACCATCTCTGCAGAAGCACTCGGTAGACTAGAAGCCATTCTTAGCCTCCAAATTGACCTTGTTTCATCAATATTGCTCAGTGCCACTCAGTCTCCCTCCTATCCATTCTTTTTTGCATCCATGTGGAAGTGTAAATACCCAGCATGTCCATGTGTGCGTGTCTAGAGAGAGAGTCCCTAGAATCGTGGAAAATTATAGCGAAGTCACAGTGCATTAAATTCCATCTGAATTCTCTGCCTTAGATTCATGTTATAGCACCTTTCATATCAATAGAGAACACTTTGTATAATAGGCCTGCCCTATCATAGACACTCGTTAAATATGAAGTATCCTAACTGCCATTGAGTTGATTCAGACTCCTAGTGACCTGATAGGCCAGTAGAACTGCCCTCTGAGCTTCCAGGACACAGTTGACAGGAAGACATAAGCCGCTCTTGCCCCTGCAGCTGAAGGCCTATCCCACCACCCACCAGAGCTCCGAATGAAGCACAGATCCTTTAAAACACAATGAGGATGCGGACATCGGGATCAGGGTAGGTTCAAAATAGACGGGCGTGGGGATTGCAGATCGTGGGGATTGCAGATCGCCAGCCATGATTTGGCTGCTCCCCTCCCAGATACAGCCCCCAATGAAACCCCTCCCACCCACCTCCATGTGTCAGGGAGCCCCGCGCTCGCCCGGGTGCCAGCAATGCTCCAGCAGAGACACGTGCTGCCCAGTTCGTCAGACATGGGACTCAAGTAGAGAGTCACGAAATTACATCTTAGGCAGTTCCTTTAAACTTTCATACGTGGAATTCTATTTCTCCTCTCTTCTGATTGTGAAAAGCCAAGACCGTTTCTTGCTCTGGG